>AJWJ01000084.1:0-60795 GCA_000277445.1 Polysphondylium violaceum | reverse complement strand
ACAATTTGAATTCATATTTTTCCAAAGCTATAAAAGCTGGGTTTTTTGTTAAGAATAAAACATATTTTAATAATCAATCTTTCATTTACAACTTATTTTAACTATAATAATAGTATAATTTATTTTTTTTGCACACCTAATTACAAATTTTGTAACAAAAATTACATTATCTTTAAAAAAAATATGGATGATCTACACCTTATATTGTATTATAGATGTAGGAGGTTTGCCCTATCTTACAAGATATCTTATATGGTAATGTATGTATGATTGCTATTTGGTGAATAAAAACGACTTATTTTTATAATTTAAAGTTTTATATTTTGGAAAATCATGCCAAATAATGCTCAATCTATACTTTTATCATCCTAATCTATCTATAGGGCGATAAAACTCTAAAAATTGTCACAGACTAACTCATTCATTGGTTATCTACTTACCTCTCATCAAGTTACACAATACCCCAATCAATCATCTATTAACTTACTCAGTTTACCCACGATCTTGGATCACAATTGTAATAAAAGCAAAGCCTATCTCTATAGGTATTTTGATCAAGATCAAATTATGGAAGATATGGCTTTAGAGATGGATTGTCAGGAAGACATTGGTATCTATATTTCTTCTATGGAATGTCAGACTCAATAAACCTTTCCAAAATACTTTCATTTATATTAATATTATACTAACATATATGCAAAATGAACTCCAGTTTTTTTTAGGATTATTCTAAATAGCTAAATAAAATTCTACTAATTCATCCCACCTTTGTCACCCATTAGCTTTAAATCTATATCTATTTATCTTTTATATAAGTGTACTATTTTACAATGATGTATAAGATTATTTAAACTAATTTTCTTATTTTTTAGTTTATCACTTTGTGATTAGACACTTCCACAAAACCATTTAAACTGTTTTGTAGGTTGTTGCTTTTTAAGCATCGGGGAATTTTTGAAAGCTTCTAAGACAGGGCATGTGAAGAATATGTGTTCCGACGTTTCTGGTTGGTTGCAGAGGATGCAGGTATCTCTCCAGCTCTTTTTTAGTCTCTTCTAGTTGAATTATTTTTATAGAGTTGAAGTACATCTGGATATGCATATTTCTTTTGTTTTAATTAGGATGTAGACAATTGTTGCATAATGCCCCTCCTTCAATATGTTCATTTTTCAATAAAGAAAAAAAAATTTTTGTTTTAATTAGAAATAAAGAAAAAAAATTATTTTTTTTGTTTTAATGAATAAAGAAAAAAAAAAAAAAAGAAAAAAAATAAAAAACTGTACCCAAAATTAAGGATTCGAGCAAGGGAGATTAGTTAAGTGGTATAATGCTACCTTTGGGTGGTAGCGTCCTGAGTTCGATTCTCGGATCTCCCCATCTTTTAATTATATAACTCATTTATCGGGCTTCTGAAATTTTGTAACAAAAATTTAATAGAAACTAAAGATAGATACTATCTTTAGTTTTGGTCCAATATATGAATGACAATAAAACACAATAAATACAAAAGGCTTCTGAATGTTTATTTTTATAAATTTAAAGTTTTTATGTTTTGAAAATCATGATAGCAATCTCATTTTATATTATAAATTTCACATCTCCCAAAAGTGGGAAATTTAATTGTAAAAAAGATAAATAAATAAATCATGCTTTCATTGTTCATCCCAATAAAATAACAAAAAGCTTTCTGCTGAAAGATTTGCATAGATGTAATGGATAATATTCAATACTTCTGTTTATAATAGAGACTAAAGATAGAGACTATCTTTAGTTATATCGTACAAAAGATTAAAATTTAAGGTTTATTTTCTTTTTTTATTTAAAAATCCCTCGATTATATTTTGTAAAATATGAAGTTTTAAAGGTTTTGCAGCATATTCTGTTTTTTTAAAAATTAATATATATAATTTCAATATGATATTTAAAACACTTACCATTCATTCCCATATTTTTACAATAATCCTTTGAGCCTTGTAAACAAGTAGCAGATAAACCTACTATATAGGCTGATATATTTCTATTTAATGACTTTTCGTAGGACCGAATTAGTTTACTACTTTGAGCACCGTCGCATTCTGGCATGTTTAGATCCATTAAAATTAAATCATATCCATTTTCTTTATATCTTTCAAAACCAACAAGTCCATTTTCAGCTGTATCACATTCATACCCAATTTTTTTTAATTGCATTGAAATTACTTTTCGATTTACAGAGTTGTCTTCTACCAATAAAATCTTAATTTTTTGTCTAGTATCTTGATCCATTTCATCATTGATACTATTTATATTATTATTGATAGTAGATATAGATGTTGTTGTTGTTGTCGATGTTGTAAAAATATTTGGAACCATTGAATCAACAGGTGGAGTAAATTCCATATCTTTTCCTCCAGCAACAATATTGGTATTTAATTTTTGTTCAAATTTTTTTTTCCAAGGTTGGACTATCAGCTTTAATAAGAGAGAATTGATCTACCAACATATTATCAATGATATCATTGCCAACAGAAGCTGGTGGATAGAGATTGCTGTTTGGGGCTGTGGTCAATTTATCAATATTTGTAAATGAAGTTTTTGTGCAACTCTTTAGTTTTCCAACATTGTTATTATACTTGTCAACAGTATTTATCTCTTCAAAGTCTATAGAGTTTTTAATAAGCTTTTGATATCTTTGGAAATAAACATTGAGTTTAGAGGATTTATCAATGGTGGCACATTTACCCAATATATTGGCAACGTCAAATAAAAATATTGGTTTTGTAAGTAAATGGTAATCAGTGTTTTTAGAGATTTTCTTGAAAAAGAATCTACTGGTGAAAAGTATGATTTTGATTTTTGATGAATAAAAGTGAACCAATTTCTTTGCTATTTTAATATAGTCAGTGATACTGTCATTGTATCTGTGAATCAATGCTATAAAGCATAAAGAGTCATCTAGATAAGGAACCAAATCTTTATCAAGCTGATTTGTAATATTAATAGATTCTTTGGTATCACCCAACGATAATAATCTTTCAACGGCAGAGTAACAAGTTGTATGAATAGATCCCTTTACGATTTGTTTAAACTTTTTCTGTGCTATTTGACGGCCAAAGGGAAAAGTATCCAATAGAATCATTGAACTAATGGTATTTTGAATTGAATTACTTAGAATTAATGGACAGGAGGTGGCCTCATCTTCAATTTCTTCAAAAACCAATGTAACATTAAATGTTGAGCCATTCTTTTGATCGACTTCATCACTCTTTTCCAATTCTACATCACCACCCATTAAATTTGATAATCTCTTTACAATGGCTAGACCCAATCCAGTGCCACCATATTTTCGAGTGGTAGAAGAGTCACCTTGATAAAATGGTTCAAATAGAAAGCTTGCTTTATCTTTTGAAATTCCAATACCAGTGTCTTGAATAGAGATTTTCAGCTTTACTTTGTTTTGAAATCTATTAACCACGGAAATATGAATAAAAATATATCCTTCATTGGTGTATTTAATTGCATTGTAGCCTAGATTTAAAAGAATTTGACCCAATCTGTTTGGATCACCAATCACTTTTAGGGGAACATCTTTTTCCATCAAAATAACCATTTCAATTGGTTTTTCACCAACAGAAACACTAATAGTATTTACAATGCCTTCAACACAACCTAGAAAATTAAATTCTACCAATTCAAGTTCCATTCTAGAGGCTTCAATTTTACTAAAGTCTAAAATATCAGATGTAATACTTAGAAGTAAATCACCCGATCTATAAATAGTTTCTGCAATATCCAATTGTTGGGGCGATAAATCTGTCATTAATAACATTTCTGCCATACCTATAACTCCATTCATCTGATTTAATTATTAATAATTATGAATTAAAAACATAATATATATTATTACATTTGCAAATACATACAGGAGTTCTAATTTCATGACTAATTGTTGCCATAAATTGAGATTTTACTTTAATTGCAGCCAATGCTCTATCTCTTGCTTCGACCAATTCTTGATTTTTTTTAATTTCTTGTTGAGATAGAGCTTGAAGTTCTTTGTTCATTGCTTCCAATACTTGTTTATCTGAAATATCTCTAATGATAACCATGAGACCCAAAGATTTATTTTCATTGAAAATTTCTTTAATAAACACCTCGGCTGGGAATGTTGAACCAGTCTTTATATTTGTAATTTCGGTTTCTACAACGATATCATTCTTTTCTTTACAAATTTCCTTTAATATCTTTGTAATTTCTTTATCTTTTTCAAAGGTTTTTATATTGTCTCCTTCTTTAAAACCAAATAAATTTTCATTAAAAGATCCAAAAGAACGAGTAATGGCACCCTCTCTATTTACAAGTAAACTACATGTGGGTGATTGATCAAGTAGTGTTTTGGCAATAACAAGTTCTTCTTGTACTTCTCTTCTCTCTAATTCCAATGAAGTTCTATTTGAAATAAATGTTACCAATTGTGAATTTAAAATATTTGGATCCATTTCCTTGTCATTTAAAATAATAATATCTCCTATATAATTTCTTCTAGAGTCAAACAATGGTACATCCATATAAGTTGTTACATCAAATTTTTCAATTATATCTTTGTTTATAAATATATCATATATATTTCTATTATATTATAAATATTAATAATTAGAATATTAAATAGATAAATAATAATAATAATAATAATAATAATATAATTACTCATAATAATTTATAAATCTATTTGTTTCTTTTAATTGATATTCAAAATTATCTAGACTTTGATAGGGATTACAAAAGGCAACAGTTTTGAATTTACCTTTTTTATATACACTTATACCTGCAAAGGTTGAATTAAATATCTTGCATATTTCTTTTGAAAACCTTGTAAAAAATTCATCTGAAGTTGAGGCAAAACTTAATTCTAAAATCATTTTTTTAACTTCTTCATTAAAATTATATTCAACTTCATGAGCTATATGTTTAATTACAAATCTATAAAAATTATTATTATTAATATTATTTTTAATATATATATTTAATATTTAATATTTAATATTAACTTTACTTACTTGAATAATAAATCACTTCTAATTTTTTCAGCGATTTGCATAGAAATTGGATAAACTTTAATTTCACCATAAAGTTTTGTAGTATATAATGGGATCCTAATATAATTATTTTCGATAAAAAAAGGTAAATGTTGATTGTCTACCAATGAACCAATGTCATACAACTCTTCATTAGATGTAACAATATCGCCATTTGATAACTTTGCCAAAACTTTACAGTTTGAATTACCATTTGTTACCTGTGAAATTGAAATACTTTGAACAGATTTAAATACTTTTTTAAAACATTGAATCATACCAACAAAAAACTCTTCCCTTGGTATAGATAATATTTGTTCATAGATGTCTGCCTCTGTTTCATTATTCTTTTTTTTTTTTATATATTAATTTATATAATTTTTAAAACTACAACCATATTATTATTAATTAATAATTTACCAATATCCATTCTATTTTTTGGTGAACTTCTATGATCAGCTAATAGTTTTTTGTTATTAAAATAGATAAAAGATGGTCTATTTAATTTACTTTTAGCTCTAAATTTTTCAAAAACATATTCAAGAGGATGGGTTGTAGATTGTTCATGAGTTATATTATTTAAAATTATATTATTATTATTATTTTTAACAATTGGAGGTGGTGAAAGAACTATTGGTGAAGGAGTTGGTGACGTTGTCTCTTGTGATACCTTTTTATCCTCTAATACTTCTTTATTTGTTGTAGATATAGTGGAATCAATTCCATACAAATTATTGTGAAATTCCATTTTTAATTATTGAACAATATATATAAATTCTGTTGTAGAATATTTGATTTGTGTGGTGGGGATTTAAATTTAAATTTGGCAATTTCGAAAAACGAATGTGTGTTTGGGCGATGAAACAACAAGATATATTACAATAGTCGGGTGTGTGTTTGTGCGTGTGAATAAATATAAGAGTGTCGACAAAAAATGACGACAACAAAATAGCAGCACGTGTGTTTACAACAAACAAAAACAAACCTCAGAGGCTTTTAAAATATAAAAGTTGATGATGATGATGATGACCTTATTTGATGCAATAGACACACATTGATATGCATTGGAGTTTTCTCTTGCTTGTTTGATTTAGTCGCTTTTAGATTTAGATAATATAAAATAAAATACTACATATACAATAATACAGAGTCGTCAAACGAATTTGTCAAGAAATCAAGATACTAATTAATAAAAAAAATTAAAAAAAAATTGAAAAAAATCTAAATGGGTGGACGTTTTTTTTTTTTAAAAATTTTCTGTCCAAAGCGGGATCTTGTAATTACGAAAATAGGAATTTTAAAAAAAAGGTTATCTATAATTCACTCAACCATGGTAATTTCCTCAAGTTGGTGGAGAACCCCCATCTGTGTCTATTAGCGTTGGCGAAGAGTCTCGGATTTTGATTGGTTGATTTATTTTTACACCTAACTTTTTGACCCTTTGACCCCCAAAAGAGTAAAAAACGAGTTGGAAGTCCTCGTATGTGGAGTCGTTTAAATCTATATCTATATCTATATATGAGTGTTGGTGTTTATTCAAATGAGTTTATATTGAAATTATTATTGTTGGAGCTATTGATTTGATTATTAAGGTTATCGGCGTTATTGATAATAATTTCATTATTATATTGATTTGAGGATGGATTGATATCAGCATCAACATTGTCGCTGTGGTAAATAAAATTTTCTTTATCACCAACTGGCTCAATACCTTTGTCCATGTTTGATTTAACTTGTTCAGCTTGTTCTTGTTCCAATTGGGCATCTTGAACTTGTTCAAGTGCGGCCAATCTCTTTTTCTTTCTCTTGTCTCTTACAATATAATAGGAACAAATAACAATTAAAATGATTTCTTGGACAGCTGTAGCTAAATAGGGAAACCAAGTTGACCAATTTTGTTTAGCATCCAATTGGAAATAAACTACAAGTAATGCACCAGGAGCTTGAATACATAATGAAGATAAACTTAGACTACCAATTTCCTTTTTTTTTTTTTTTTTGTTTTTAAAATAAATAATTAGTATAAATAATAAATAAGTAGATAAATAAATATCTAAACTTACATCTGAAATCCAAGTTGTATAAATTTGTGGAATCCATTGGAAAAATACTAAAACTGAAGCCAAGATACCCATAGAGAAAGCATAGCCCTCTAATGATTTTGATTTTGAACCATATTGAACACAAACGCCTACACCAATAAAAAAGAATATAAAGGAAGCAATAATACTACCCCAGAAAAATGGTTGTGAATACCAATCACATTTAATGAAAAATGTTTCAATTTTGTTTGACCCTTTTTTCAAATGGAATGATTCTTGATCGACAAAATTCTTTTTACTCTTTTGATTTTGTGGTAACATTGCATCTGTACTAGATTGACTTAATGGACTATCATTGTCAATTCTAGGACTATTATCATTACTATTACTATTATTATTGTTAATTGAAGGTGAAGAAGATAGATGTTGAGCATCATCAATCACAACTTCATTATTATTGATGGATTTTTGTTCATCATTGTTTGGATTAATATTTGAATTATTATAATTTACAGTATTTTCTTCACTATTAATTTTAGTGTTTTCGTCAATTTTATAAGGTGGTAATCTTGGTCTATAAATAACATATAAAATAAATCTAGTTTTTTTTTTAAAAGGAATTAGTTTTCAACAACGATTTTGATGAATCTATCTATCGTTATTTTACATACATAACCAAGGTAGAAAAAAAGGGGGAAAGCATTTGAATCACTGGTAATAAATTTTCAAAACAGACCCATGATGTCTAATTTAAAGTATATTAATATCTTTTTCAATCAATTTTAAAATCAATTAATTATTTATCTTTATATTTACCATCCAATTACAACATTCAAAAACAAACCAATTTAAAAATAAAACATTTAAAAAAGTAGCCATGCAATTCGCATAGTTGAACCAACAACTAATGACCGATAGACCATCTACATTCTTTCTTAAAATCATTACTATCACCTTGATTTATCGATATATCAGTATTATATCTATATATCTATCTGTGTAAAATAAACCTAATTACCTGTGGAAGAAAAGATATAACTATACCAATAGTAAGTGCAAACCCCAAAACTATATCAATGGTTTCAAACGAGGTTTTACACTCAAAGTTATTACTCGTAGCACTCATTGTATTCGATTATATATGATATATGATATAGTTGTGCTACGACTATATTGTATACTCTATTGAATTGCTAGACTGTGTATAAATCTTTTTTTATTCTTTTTAAAAGTTGCTCGAAAAGTAAAAATTGTTGTTGGCAATGTTAGAACAAACACACAAACACATAAACACACACTTAAGTGGGTGATGTGTGAAAAAAAAAAAAACTTTAAATAGGGTGTGGTGGAATGGATTTGGTAACAACCTATTATGTCAGCGCTGTAAATTAGCGTGTGTAGTTATACCAAAGGGAATGGTAATGGGGTTGGTAGTCTTTAAAAATGATAATGAAATGATTGAGTAAAAAAAAAAAGGGGGTAGGGACAACCCTCTCTACCAAATTTCACTGAGGATAATAATAAATTTAAAAAAAAAAAATAAAAATAAAAAAAAAACTTTTTCAAGATTTTTTTTTATTTTTTTATCTAGAAATCGAAAATATCTTCAATCAAAAATAAACCACCGCCCACAGAAATTTACACACACAATCTCGATGAATTATCCAAACTAAAGTTTATGTTAAAAATATATATCTAAATATAGATTGGTTATACATATAAAATAATGGATGTAAAAGGATTGAGATCTATGTTGTGTATATAAATATTGTTTATTTCTTTTTATTAAAGATTTCATCAATCTCATCGTCATCATCAACTTGATTCTTTTTCTTTTGATTCTTGGACGAGTTGAATTTATCTTGTTTGAGTTTCTTGGAGTTGGCCGATTGAGAGTCTTGACCGTCATCGTTGATAATGTCGGAAAAGAGTTTTCTCTTTTTGTCCTTGGTGTTTTCTTCTTTGGCCCATGAGTCTTTTTTCTTTTTGTATTTGTTGATTTGACAAATCATCAACACATAACGGCCGCATGGCTTGGAGAAGAGACGCTCCTCTTCGGCCATCAACTCTGTGGCAATGACCTCTTTTTGATGGAAATCGGCAATTTTGTACATCTTTTCAATAGAGTAGGAGCCGTAACGGTCCTCGCCAATCGAGACAAAGTGGCCATTGAATTTGGCGATCAATGCGCTCTTTTGGGCGGCAGAGATGGCTGTGTTGTCGAGAAAGGCGTCCATGACTTTACTGCCAATGTTGTTGATGCACAGCGAGACGAGATACTCAATGTCCATGTCAATAAAGCTGGCAATCACCTCCTTGCTGACTTCGGCGGGAAACTTGAATAAGAGCTGGAGGATCACTGCGCCGCAGGTAGAGTACAACTGAGTTTGAGACACATTGTTTTTCAACTCCAACAAGTATTGGGCAATGTCTGTCTTGGAGCCGCCTTTGGGGATGACAGCGAGGTACAGGATCTTGACAATCTCCTTTTCATAGGTGTGGTATTTATTCGAGGCCTCCAAAAGCTTTTGCACGATCATGCCTCTGCCCATCTCGAGAAACTCATTAAAGTGCTCTTTGCAGCCCTGGATGAGGGTGAGAAACTGTGATGAGGTTTGAAGACTCTCGATAAAAGCCTGGACGACGTGATTGGCATAGAGGTCCTGACACAAATCGACCAAATCGTCTTTGACAATGGTCAAGAGGCCCGAGTAGATGTCTTCGGGGGCAGTCTTGACCAATGTCTCGCACAACACAGACCCATATTGATCCTTCATTGATTTAAAAAATGACTTTTTCACAGACTTTTCCACGCTGGGTTCATTGTCGTCGTCAAAGGTGATCTTGATCCATGCGCCAATCCATTTCTTGTATTGCTCCTCTCTGCCAGTTTTGTGGAGTACCTCAAATATGGTTTTCAAGGATTCAATAGGCTCCTTTTGAGTAGAGTACTTTTCCATTTGACTGGTAGTGTGTTTGTAAATTCTATCCAATACTTGATCCAACTTGGTAGTGTATTCGGGCGAAGGTTGGAATTCAGTAAACTCTAATTCCTCCTCTTGTTGTTGTTGTTGTTGATCTTTGTTAAACTTTTTCTTGGGTGGTGGTTGTGTATTCTCTTTGGCCTTCTTTACTTTAATTGATCCAGATAATATGGTCAATACAGATGAGAAAACATGAGTTGCATATTTATTAATAATTGTCTTTGAGAAATCTTGAATTAATCCCTATAATATGATTATTATTAAATTAATATCTATCACATATCACATAATCATATACTATGCATACATCAATTAAAACAAATAGAGTATGATTAAATGAATCAACAGTTTCTTTATCACTATTTAAAATTTTAAAAGTTGAACGCAAGAGTGCTTCAACTACTCTTGAACCATTTGAATCTTGAACCAATGATGAAAGAACTTCACTAAATGAAGTAAAGAACTTAACAAGAGTACTTGGTTGTTTGCATCTTTGGAAAATAGTCTCCAATACAAAACTAGTTCTCTTATCACATGCTACTAATTTCTCTTTACCTTTGGTTTCATTATAAACATTTTCAATCATAATTTCAATTTCTAATTATTAATTATTATAAGTATATTGTATATGCATGTGTGTATTTATGTATTTATCACTATATACCTTCACTATCCATTGTATCTTCTCCATTCCTTTTATTACTTAAAAGTGATTCAATTCTAGTGAAATAAGATCTTGTATCTAAATCCAATTGACCTTCTGATTTACTATTTAAAGCTTGAAATTCATTTACATCAACATCTTCATCTTGTTCATCATTACTCTTTTTATTCTTGTTTTCATATTTATTATTTTTCTTGAAACCATCTCTATTATTATAACCATTATCTCTGTTATTATAACTGTTTTCTCTGTTATTGTAACCATTATCTCTATTATTACTATAGCTATTATCTCTGTTATTATAACCATTATCTCTATTACTGTAACCATTGTTTCTACCTTTTTTATCTACATAATAATCTTGTTGTTGTTGTTGTTGTTGTTCACTATCATAGTTTTCTTGTTGTTGATAGTTATTATAGTTTCCTTTATTATATCTATCACCACCATATCCACCTCTACCACCTCTTCCACCTCTACCGCCTCTACCACCGCCGGCTTCTCTGCTATTGTATCTATCACCACCGCCATATCCGCCACTGGCATCTCCGCTATATCTATCACCACCGCCATATCCACCTCTACCGCCTCTACCACCACCTCTTCCTCTACCGCCTCTGCCACCTCTGCCACCTCTGTCACCTCTACTATAATCACTACCACCATTATTACTATTACCACTATCGTTACTGGCCCATTCGTCAGAGTATTTTGCAGAGTATGACATCTCTTTGCAACACTTATTGTTTATATATCAAATGAATCAAAAATACGATCGCTCTGCCTAAAATTAAAAAAAATTGAAAAAAAGACGAAAAAACATGGATTTTTATTTTTTTTGAATTTTATTTTTTATTGAAAAAACGAAAGAGGTACAGCAGGTGTGATATCTTATGATATAAATAGAATTACAATAGGTTGGTTTGTTAGGGATACTCTTTGGAATCCATAAATACAATGATTTCTTTGTTTTTAATATCTCGCTGATATTTTAATACACGTTTAATTTCGTCCAAAGATACATCATTGTCTTTACTTTGACTTTTGGCAGCAGTGTCGGGTGAGATTGCTAGACTCTTTATCTTTTTCATTACTTTGTAAAATTGAATCAATTGTTCCGATGGGAATTGATAGATTTCAACTAATTTTGATACTCTTCTAGTTGCATTGCCAATGGATTCATTTGATAATCCTTCTTTGCTACCAAATACACTGGAAATGTTTTGAATTAAATCTTTCAATTTATCAACTACCATTGAAATATTATTACATTTTTTTTGAAATGTCTTTGATGACAATATATTACTAATATTCTATAATAATTATTATATTAGATTAATATTATTATTATTATTCATTATATATATAAAGCTAGACTTACAATAACAATTTGCTTTAATAAATATTTCATAAACTTTTTAAATAAATTTGGATACATATTCTTGAATGCAATACCAAGATGATTATCTATAAAATTGATTAATTTGTCACAAGACGTATTTGATAGTGCTATATCTTCAATGGTTGGTTTTAAATATTGATTCATCTAAATAATATTAATATTAGTATCCCGGTCTTTTTGAAATAAAAAAGATAGACTTACTCTTGAAACTATAAAACTTAATAATAATTTCCAATGATTTTTCAGCATTTTAAATACATCATCAAGAGATTCTTTAAATATATTTCCTCTTTCATTATCAAAGTCATCTAAAACAGATCTACAATGTTCAAGATCATTGCATTGATAACACATCTTTTCATTTAAAAATAATGGTAATTGATTAATTGTCCCAATTGGAGCAGCATTTTGCATGCTCTTGATTTCTGATAGTAGTTCAAGTAATTGTGTTGTTGATAGAGATTGATTATCCATATTCATAGTGATTGCACCAATATCTTTATCTTTATCTTTACTATTACCCAATGATGTTGATATAAATACATGTCTAATTGATCTAACATACATTAAAAATGTTTTTTCAATATACTACAATAAATATCAAAAAGAGTATATTAGTGGGATATTCAAAATATCATGACAACTACAGCTACTTACAGTTCCAAATGATCTTGTTAATGGATTTAAATTATTAGATATTTCTAAACTTTTTTCTACATCTCTAATTGATTTATACACTTCATTTATAAAACTAAATAAATCAACTGGAGAAGTGGTATGTAATACACCTTTTCCATTTAATTCCCATTTTTGATTGTTGATAAGATGTTTAATTGAATGGTTCAACATCTCTGCTCTATTTAATACCAATTTACCTGCTAAAAATAAAATTTCACCATCCAATGCAATACATTTACTCTTTCCAGTTAGATTGAATACTAGAGTATTAAATTTAATTAAATTTGGTAAAAGCTCTATAAACAAACAAGTAATCCAAGGCGATGTCTCTGAGTTACCATTCAATGGATTAATTATAGTATGATTTTCTTTTGAATATGTTTGTGAAATAATTGATAATTCACTCTTTATATATTTTGATATAGTTTCAATAACAAGTTCTAAATGCATTCTTTTACTTGTATTATTATTATTATTATTATTTTGATTATTATTATTATTTGATAAATATAAATTAAATATTGGATCAAAATAATCATCTTCAGTAGAAATCCATTTTTGACAAATTTCAGCAACAATTTTGGCAAGAGTATATATAATTTGATAATCTTTCCCTTTAAGATTCAATTGATGTAATGATTCATGATATTCTTTTAATACTTTATATTCTCTTTCATTTGCATCAACAACACTTGTTATAATGAGATGGTTGATATTAATTTCAGACCATTCCAAATGAGTAATAATACAATTGATTAAATTTAATGTAATTGATAAAGGTGTTGATCCAAATGAATTATGTTTATCATTTTGTTGTTGTTGTTGAGGGAGTTGTTTTTCTTTACTTTTTGGTGAAAAACAAAATCTATAATTACCAAGTCTAGATTTTAATTTATCCAATAAACAAGTTGCTATAGTGTTTAAATAGTTTTCTTCATCTTCTGTTATTATATTTTCAATATGATTTCTTTTGATTTCCTCTATTTTTAAAAAACATTCAAACAATAATCTTAGTTGACCAAGATTATCATCAAATCTAGTTGATAATATTTCAAATATTCTAATTTAAATTTAAATTTGTTTAGTTGATTGATTGAGTAGTTGATTATGAAAAACAACTTACACTAAATGTCTATATAAATCTCTAATACCATATAATTTACAATATTCTTGTAATAGCCAAGCAAATTCAGGTAACAATCCCAATGTAACCAATTCAGTATAATTTAATAAACTAGGTTTCATAGGTGCTATATTGTTATTTTGATCCTTATTATATGATTCACCCATACTATATTGTATAAAGGCATTTACAAGGATTTTATAACCTGTATGTATATTTTTCACCTGTTTATCTTCATCTGCTCCATTATTTAATGTATGTTTTTTCAATGTAGCTCCAAATATTTCTTGTACAGTTGGATAATATTTATTATTATCATTATTATTATTATTGATATTATTTGTTTCTTTTAAAAGATTCTTTATATCTTCCAATTCTGCATTTTTCCATCTTTCATGACCATTTTGATCTTTAAAAGCTTTACTCTTATAAATTGGATGATTATCTCTCCATGCATATCTTAATTCTAATTCTGATTTTGTAATCTATAATGCAATGCGTTAGTTTTTACAGACATATCTCTTTAGCTCTCTATATTTACTTGTTTAGGTGAATATTCTAATATTTTTGAATTAATCTCATGATACTGAGAATCTGTGAGATTAAAAATCTTTTTTATAATATGTTGATTTTCATTTGTAAACATATTGGTTGGTTTATTATCTGAATAAAGACAGAGTATAGCTCTAATGATTGCAAATGCTTCATCACTACGTAGCCCTGCTGTTGTTATAGTCGATGTCATTCTATCTATATTATTATTACAAAACTAATATTACACACAATATAAAATCTATATATCTATAATCTAATTACTAAAATAAATTTTCTCACTGGGTGCATTTGATCATTTTTTGCACAGCGGTTTCAAAATAGATTTTTTTTAAAAATTATCAATTATTTGGGTTTTGGGGTCATTCTTATAAAAAAACAAAAACTGATAAAAATAGAAGATTGGGCATCTCATTATTAAGATACTCTGATGATGATGGTGATGATTTGAAATTTTATTTACACACTAAAGTATAATAGCATAATGATGATAAAAATAACAATGGTTCCATGATTATTATTATTATTATTATTATTATTATTATTATTATTATTATTATTATTATTATTATTATTATTATTATTATGATGATGATGATATTGACAAATTGATATTGATAAATTAATTAAAATTACATGAGTTTATAAGTCTTTACTTCACAACCATAAGCAGTTGGTAAGAGTGAAATAATGGTGTTTAATGGTATATTAATATCTGGGAATTTTTCAATGGGTTCACCAGTCATATAACCATATAGACATCTGAGTGGCGCTGGATGACTCACAATCAACGATGTATTTTTGGCTAAAATTTGATAGTAATAATAAGAGTATTAGTAATTATGTATTTAGATTAGTAATAAAGATACATACTTCTTTCCAATTCTAAAATAACAGATTCTAATCTTTGAATGACGTCGAGATAACATTCACCTCTTGGTATTCTATAATTCAATTTGTCGTCATTGTGAGCACCAAATTCTTCGGGAGTAGTTTTGAGAATATCCTCTCGTGTCAAGCCTTGCCATTCCCCTCTATCCAAATCATCGAGGGCTCTCACATGCACCTTGGGATGGGGTATATATTGGGCGGTCCTGATGGATCGTTTGTATGTCGATGTCCAAATAGTGACCTCTTCATTGTTTTTAATGTTTTCTTCGACCCATGCAGCAAGTTTATGTGAAAAGTTTTCACCCTCGGCTGTCAACTCTGTGTCACCGCCCTTTCTGCCCGATGATTCCCATTCAGACTGACCAGATCTACACAACCAAATGGGACGAGGATTCAAATGAAGATTCATCAATAAAAACATAATCCTACTGGGAAGATAACCCGTGATATTGTTGGCCACTACCTTCTTACCGACGTCATACAATTTTATATACTGAAGATTAGTGGAATTATCGACACTAACATACTCTTTATCGTAATATGCTAATCTTTCTCTAAAATGTTTGATTGCCTCTTCTTCTGTATGGTTTTGATAACTAATAGTAGTCGTGTATGAGTTAGTATTATTTTAATCTAATTATTACATCTACTATCTACACTTACTCTGGTGATGATTTCCAATTCTCTATCATATTATTTTCAACTTTTTCTATAGAGATACATCATAGATATTAATATTAATAAAAGGGGATTATCAATAATGTACAATGGGTCTATGATCATTGTATTGTATACTTACTTTTATCTTTTATTACAGATTCTACAAATAATACCTTTTCTATACCCTCTCGATGACATCTAGATAAAATAAGTTGTCTTCTTTCAACAGTTAGATTGGTTGCATCATAGATACCTGCCGTTGATCCACTATCTAACCAATCCATCATATCATCTATTGCTGCAACAGCCATATGTAATCTTACTCGTCTATAATTATAATGATATATTGTTATTAGTACATATACACTATTAACAACCAAATACTCATACATACGAAGCATCAATATTTCCAGGATCAAAAAACTCTGAAGGTTGTTTAGCACCGACTCTTGTTCTTCTATAATCACCAACAGTGAATAGCTTTGCAGGAACACCCATCCAATTCAATAGATTTCTAACTTTTCTAGCTATATATGTTTTACCAGAGGCAGGTAAGCCCACCATAACAACTACAATCTTATTTGATTCAAATCCTGTATAAACATAGGGTCTTCTATATCCTTCAGACATTGCTTTAATAGAAATATGTGTGTATGTTAGTTGATGTCCTTTTCATGATCTCGAGATTGATAATATAATACAGAAACACAAACCATCACTTGTATTCTTTCTCATCTCCAATGTACATCCTGAATAGAGATCACTTATATCGTCCAATTCGTATAGAGTTTTAGTGTGTCTGTGTTTAATGACAAAGGGAGTGAGCGTATCTTTGGTATACTCTGGAAATGTAACTAAAAAGAGATCAGTTAAATCCTCCAATGATGAACCTTTAAACAACACGTATTTAGTTTTGCCTCTGACTTTAAAAAATATAATCATTCCGCCTAGATCAAGTTCATGAAGATTTAAATCACGATTGATTGAAATAGTTCTATTCATCATCTTTATACTCGTGTGTTGTTATTATATTATTTACTGTTATCACACAACCCTTGAAGAAACTATTAATATGCGTGTGGTATAAGTATATATTGAGATAAACAAATGCGCACAAGTAGATAAAAAAGTAGATAAATTGCGTGAGGAATATTTCTAAAAAATTTAATAAATATTTTACAAAAAAAAAAATGAAAAAAAGAAAATGAAAATCTTTAAATTTACACCCACCCCTTTATTCGGCATTAGATATTTAGATATTTTCTTAAAACTTATGCCAGGGTTAAAAAACAAGAGATATCAAATTAGGAACACATTTCCTCTTCGTTTTCTTTTCTCCTATTTTGCTTCTTCTTGTATTAATTAAAAAAAAAAAAGTTTTTTGTATGTTTCCGGAGCCATACATATTGTCTTGTTACGGAAATAATAAGCCGTCCTTTATCCAGGGGCTTGCCGATTATCTCTCGAATTTAACAGTTTCTGTTGCGAACAAATTTATTTCGGATTAAATCTCTTTTTTCAACTCTTGTTTTTTTCTTATGGATTGTGGGATTTTTTTTTTTTTTTTATTTATAAAAGGTTATATTGAGGATAGAATTGTTGTTTCTTATATTATATATTAATTATATGTTAATTTATATTATTATTTTGAAAGATTTGTTGTGGTTGTTGTTGTTGGAGTATATATATTAAATTTATAGGCAAAAAATAGATTTATATTTTTGAGTGTGAAATTAGATTAATATTTTGAGTGTGAAATTAGGATAAATCTTATAAACAATCGAGAAGTTGTCTTTCACCACTTCCCTTTAAGTCGGATACAAAGACAACAGGCATAATTTTCTTTACAGGAGTAGACATATAGACCCCATAAAGATGTTGAATAAATGGAACCTTTCTTTGAATTCTTGCATAATTGATACCACACACTTTGTTGCATGAAAACTTTTCCCATTTTCTAGAACTAAATTCTTTGTAAAATGGAACAATATATTGGTAATTTATAAAATTAATAAATGCATAACCATAATTAACTTTACTCTATAGTAATAATGAATATATTAGTAATTTAATAGATGAATTAAAAAAAAAGGTTAATAATACATACACTTGGGTCAATTGGTAAATATAAAAATTCATAGGTTCCTTTAAAATGTTCATCAATCATTGACAATAATTGAGTTTGTCCTAATCTATTTGGTAAGTTTTTGATCATTAGACAAGTTCTTTGATCAATACCTGAGACAACATCATCAATATTAAAAACAAATTGAGGTTTTTCTTCACCACGAGGGGAATTCAACATTCCATGTGAATGAATTGATGATGCTCTTGGACTTTTAATACCTCTAGACATTGGTGATAAGGGTGGCGAATCATTACCACTGTCTGATAATTGTAAAACATTGGTATTCAACAATGGAACCAATGGTTTTGCTGAAATTGGGCTATTATTATTTTTATTATTATTATTATTATTATTATTATTATTTTGATATATATTTAGATTATTACTAATAGAATTATTGTTATTACTATTAGAATTTGGATTTGTGATTATTGTTGGTATAGTGGTTGTTGTAGTTTTTGGCAAAATGTTATTAGAATTTAAAATAGATTGAATATGATTACTTGTTGGTGATACAGGGGGGGAAATAGAAGGTGAGGTATTCGTATTAATGATATTTGGACTCCAATTTGTTAATGGAGAATTTGATGATGAAGAAGAAAAAGATGATGATAATCGTTCAGAATCATTCAACTCTGATTCAATTGAGAATAAATCATCATCATCATAATTTTGACCATTTATACTATTATTATTATTATTATTATTATTATTATTATTATTATTATTATTATTATTATTAATAGTATTATTATTAGTATTATTATTACTATTACTAATAGATTGTAGAGATTTCTTTGTAAATTTTGAATTGTTATTAATATTAATTAATTGAGCGGAAATAGTTTTATCGTCGGCAGTTAAATCCAAATCTGCAGAAGCAGATTGAAACAATAGTTTGTTGAAACCACCATAACGAGAGTGTTGAATTCTTATCTTTTTGCCACACAATTCCATTTTGTTGAGCTTTTTAATGGCTGCTGCAGCATTTCTAACGTCATAGTATTCAATAAACTTGTAGTGTGGCTTATTTGGTGTTTCTCTAATTTCTTTAATTTGACCAAATCTACCAAACAATTGCATCAATACATGGGTACTGACAGATGGATCTAAATTAAAGGCCACAATCGTGCCCAAATCATTTTGATCCTTTGGTATGCAATAGTGAATCTTTAGTTTTCTTTTATCCCCGCTTTGTAGGGCTCTAAAGGCTGAAATCGAGTGTCTAATATCATAATAGGTTGCAATCACGAATCCTTTTTGTTTGCAACCAGATAAAAGATTCTTTACTTGACCAAATGAATAAAACATGTTGTTCAATTCGTGATAGTCTATGTTGGGATCAATACCCTTGACAAACAATGCTCTAGATGGTGTATCTTTAAAACTAATGATAAAAGTTTCGCGTAACTTGTCATTGCTTTCAGTTTCTTCATAATCAAAATCATGTTGATTGAGTTGCTGTTGGAAATGTTGATTAATTTGTTGTAAATGGTTTTGTTCAGTGAGAGTTGGTTGTGGTTGCTTCTTGTTTCTATTTCTATAATTCCTTGCCAATGATTTAATTTTCTTGTCAAAAGCCAACTGTTGTTGTCTAGCATTTGTATATTCAAACCAAAGTGTTCTTTTATCTGAATCTTTTGGAGGTGTCTCTTGGAATAAAAAGGCAACATCAAATGAATCATCTTCATCATCATTATTATTAGTTGTCCATAAATCTGATATATTACCAGATTGTTGTAGCGGTTGTTGTGGTTGTGGTTGTTGCTGTTGCTGTTGTTGTTGTTGTGGTTGTTGTTGTTGAACAGCAATACTGTTTAAAAAAGAAGTATAAAAACTGTTGGTGATATTATTACATTGAGTAATTGTTGTTAATGATTGTGATTCTTGGGGTAATGATCTGTCCAAGGAACTACTATTAAATAAATCACTCTTATCAAACTGATTTTGTTGTTTATGTTGATAAAGTATTCTTTGTTGTTCATAGAGATTAATATTAAAAGTGTTGTTGTTATTATTATTATTATTTCCACTGTTTTCCAATGGTGAAGAGCTATTATAACTATTGTTTGGGGATGAAATATTACTATTATTATGACTATTATTTGGTCTAGAAATAGGATTTGTAAAGGTTGGTGAATTTGATAATGGTGGAGATCTAGGACTCATATTAAGTTGATCAGATGATGGTGATGTACCACCAATAAAAACATGTCCACGGTCAGAATATGAATATTGATTCTTATTATTAATAATACTATTAATATTATTACTATTTATGAATCCACTACCAATAAAGCCATTATTATTGTTCTCGTTTGTCAGAGTAGAGTTTTCATATAATTCACTAACAGGAGATCTTCCTATTTGACTACCACCCGACATATTCATACTATTCATACTGTTCATACTACTATTTATCATTGAATTATAGCATTTACTATATGATAAACCTCCATCACCAATTCTACCTGTATCACCAAATATTGAATAATGGGTTTGATTATTATTATTATTATTATTATTATTATTATTATTATTATTATTATTATTATTATTATTATTATTATTATTATTATTATTACAATCATTATCATGAATATTACTATTTGTTATACCACCAGCCCTGTAACTATTGTTGTTGGCATTGTTATTGTTATTATTGCTGCTATTATTGTTGCCGTTATTGCTGCTATCATGATTTTTTTGATTTAAAGAAGATGAAAACATTTTATCATGAGTTTAACTATTATATTACTTTTGATAAAGAGTTAGAGATATATCAAGATACACAGATATAAAACATGATGATCAAATACACTTACTACTATACGATATTGTAGAATAGAAAACTCGACTATATTTCGACTATATTGTCTGTTTGATATATAAGCGCTTGATATTTAGATCTGAAAGCGCGCTATCATATAGATCGAAGATATATCCTAAAAATAAAACACTGATAAAAAAGGAGAAGTGATATGAAATTTAAAAAGTGAGTGAAGGGCCTTTCTGAAAATATCTTGTTTTTTTTTTTTTATGAAATCTTGAAAACTAAATTAATCTAGTATTTGTAAGTTCCCACTTGATGAGAAACACACAAGCTAAAAATACAACAAAATGTGTGTGTTTGCTTTATCTATATGCACACAATCTGAAGTTGTCACAAGTGAAAAATAAAATTTGTCCAAAAAAAAAACGTCTAGGGTCGAGGCTTTTGATTTTTTTACTAAAATCAAAAAAACTGAAAAAAGAAAAAAAAAAAATTTAATGCAAAATAAGGCTCGAAGGGGGCAGATATTTTCAGAAAAAAATATCAAAAAAAATGAGAGAGTAACGATTGTGTTGGTGTGTGAATGTTATAAGAATGGGTGTGTCTTATTTATTTCTTTTGATCGTGAATAAAAATACAAAACTATCGATCCCAAAACAAATCAAAAACGTAAATTGAAAAAGAAAAAAAAAATTCAATAAAAAGATAAAAGTGGCAACAACAACAAATTGAAAATAAAAAATTTAAAAAAAAAATTTAAAAAAAAACAACTCAACGTTGGGATCTACCATGAAAAAAAACGATGAAATTTTTAGAGATTTAAAAAACGAAAATGAATGGGCAAAGGGGTGAATTTGAAAAAAGAGAAATTCAGAGATAATGGGAGAGGGGAGAGAATGGGTTATTTTTACCTTTGATTGATATTGTTGTTGGAGATAATGGTCAAGACCAATTTTAGTGTTATGAATGTGGAGTGTATAGGCGGTGTAGATTTAAAATGTGTGGGTTTGGCTAATAGTAATACTAATCCCTATTAAAATATAGAAATGTTTATTGATAGATATAAAACATAATATCTGTTGTGTGTTTGAAATAAGTAGTAGTGGATATAAATAGGGGGAGAAAAAAAAAAAAAAAAAAAAAAAAAAAAAAGAAATAAAGAAAAAATTCAACAAGTCATATGATCCACAAAGGTCCATAACCACTAAATAGGAAAAAAAAAGAAAAAAAAAAAACTTTTTTTTTTGATCGATGATAGAAATTCACTAAGGGCAGCAGATATCACGCAATAATTTATCTTCTCTTGAAAAAAAAATACGAAAAAATACAAAAAAAAAAGTAAAAAGGTGGGCGCACTACCAAAGATCCTCACAGAAAACAATCAAAAAATACGAGATTCACATGCAAAATTGAAAATTTGGTAGTTTAATCTGTAAACATATAAAAGAATCTAAAAAAAATGTGCGAATTTTTCAATTACGAATTTGAGAAACGAGTTTGAAAATGGGGCCTACTACCACCCCCTTTTTACTTTATTATAATAATAATAATTTGTGCAAAGTAATCTCAATGCATCACGGTGGGAAATCCTCTTTATAAAATATCGTAAAGAGTGGGTGAGGGTGTTGGGTAGAGTACTTTTTCATAAATATCTTTTGTATACAACAACATTATTTAACCTCTTTAATAATCACCCAAAAAGAGATTGATAGTTTGTCAAGATGCTGGGCGGACAAAGAAAAAAAAATCAGTTTTAGAAAAAAAATGTTTTAAAAAATCAAAAGCTTTTAGGAACTAAAAAATGTTGATCATCTCAAAGAGGAAGCCTCGTGTGATATTTATTAATTATTTACAAATAACAATATAGATATCCCAATAACCCTCTACAACTGGAGCATCCAAGTCTGTTGTATTAAAAGTTTTAATCAAACTTTCTTTAATCTCTGGTAATGGATCAGGATTAGCTAAAATAAACTTTTGATAGCCACTTAAACTTGAATAAAATCCTAATAAACCACCAATTGACATATTTCTCTGTGAGTTTTCTTATTAGTATGTATATATAAAGAATTTGATCCTTTAAAAACTTACAATATATGGGAAAACCTTTCTAGTTACATTTTCAAAAGGTGGAATAATATCTCTATAACCATTATTGACCATATCTAGTTTTGGTGTTAAATATTGAACTAAAACTTGATCATAAAACTTGAAGATTATTATTAGTATTATTTTCTTTTTTAAACAATAGTTTGATATATTACCTTTTGATGAATCTTTTGACCTTCTTCATTATTGTTTATCTTCATACCTGTGTAGGCCCAAAATGCCAAAATACCATCTTTTCTCAATAATCTCCTAAAATAGCATTGATGCAGAAATTAATTAATAAAAAAATACAATTTTTAAAACACTAAGATAATTACTTTGATTCTTGAAAGAAAACAGGTAAATTAAACCAATGAATTGCTTGAGCAACAGTAATCAGGTCAAATAAATTTGATTCAAGATCAGAATCTTCGGCTGGTAAAACTTTATATTCAATATTTTCAGCTTGGATGGCATTTTTAATTTGATTTTCACTTGGATCGGTACCAATGACCTTTTTAAACATTGTCGATAACTTGGTTGTTGCCTGTCCACTACCACATCCAACATCCAATGCCAAATCTCTCTTTTCATCCAAAAATTGCTCTAAAATATCAAACAGCTCTTGGGGATACTGGGGTCTAAATGCACGGTATTGTTGGCTCTTGGCACCAAACATGTCACCAACTACCTTGTAATTTGATTTATCAGATTCCAACTTTGATGTCATTGTAATGTTGAATGTTCTAATAAGAATATGTCTATTTGATTTGAAACGTGTCAAAATAATGATTTAATTTAAAAAAATTTTCCATTTTTTTAATTTTTTCAATTTTTTTTTTTTTTGAAGCCTCCTTGCTTGATCTCGGCTTTTTTCCTTTATTGGATCAACAAGGAAATATTGTTTGACACATAAAA
Source organism: Polysphondylium violaceum (assembly GCA_000277445.1). NCBI lineage: Eukaryota > Evosea > Eumycetozoa > Dictyosteliales > Dictyosteliaceae > Polysphondylium > Polysphondylium violaceum. The sequence continues at coordinate 36,838 of AJWJ01000084.1, read as the reverse complement.
ATTTGTTGTTTTTTAATATTAATCAATGATATTTGATCTTGATCTCTGTTTTTCCAACTATTTTACATATCAAATGTAAATATTGTGTATCTCTTAGTGAATATAGATTTGAAAATTTTTTTTAAAAAAATTGATTACATTTTTAGATACAGATATATTACGAACGACGAAAAGAATAATATGATTAAATCTTTTACAAAATGTATGATAATACCACCAAAGATGTTTAAGAAGGATGTCGATTATTAATCGTAAACTATACAGTATTTAAAGGATCTAGTATTAGAAGAGAAGGTGAAGAGATATTATTTTCATTTAGAGAAAAATTTGATCCAAGTAAATGGAGATTGATCTCTGATAAAGAAGTAGGAGGTCATTCTAAAGCATCATTTGAATGGGATCCACAAGAATATGCTGTTTTCAAAGGAAACATCTCTAAAAAACTACCTGAAAATAATCCAAGAATAACTTCATCAGGATATGCTGGTGTATATTCACCTGTAAGTAGTAGTTGTAATAAAAGTCTTTTATTCGTCGCACTAAATAGTATAAATATTAATATTTACTTCCACAATACAATAGACAATAGATATATCTTATTTAGATATGGAAAGATATAATACATTGGTACTAAGAGTCAATACTGATGGTAAAACCTATGCAGTGGGATTATTAAAATCTGATGAACGTCAAGTTATGTATAAATCAATTTTCACAACCTCAAAAGCCAATCAATGGGAAACGATAGAGATTCCTCTAGATGATTTCTTTAAAATTCAAAAAGGAACGGTTGTATTGGATCTTGAGCAAATGAAAAGAGAAAACATTTCAAATATAGGTTTTATTCAATCAGAGAGATCGGAGGGTCCTTTTGAATTGAAAATTGATTATATGAAACTATCTACCTCTGATTTAAAACCTACCTTTTTCACAGACTCTAGGACAACATCAACAACTGGTCGTCCACTTTTTTAATTCAATTTCTGTATTGTTTGTTTGTTAACATACACATATATCGATATAGATACACAAGTCAACCCTTTTCACACGTATGAGTGATGAGGTGTAATATTTGCAGCTCAAATCTCGATCACCACCAATTTTTTGTTATTTTTTTTTTTTTTCATTCCAAAAGGAATCAGCTGGGCACAAACCTATTTTTTTTAAATTCAAAAGATTATTTTTTTTTTTTTTTTTAACTAAAGAGACTAATTTACGGTGGTGATAAAATTTGCTATAATAATCACCTAAAAAATCAATCAATAAATATAAATCTATTTATTATAAACAAACCTATACACAATTAGTATGAAGCTTTAAAAACTAGACACACTTTTTCTTGTAAAATAGCATTTCTTTCCCCACCACACACACATCTTATTTATTTATTTATTTTATGTCATATTTAAGAAATTATCCACAGGTAATAGTCCCTGTAAAGATTGTTATTATTGGTACAGCAAATGCAGGAAAGACATCTCTTGCATTAAGATTAGTGAAAGATACCTTCCAAAATGAATCTTTACCAACAGTAGGCGCAATGTTTTTAAATAAATTCTTTGCATTTGATAATTATACTATAAAGTAAGTGTGTTTTTGTTTTTATTGATGAAAACAATAAATTCTAATACCATTTAATCTATAGATTTGAAATATGGGATACAGCAGGTAATTTATTAAATAAAATATAAAAGATGTGGAATATATGTATAAAGATATTAATTCAAAATGTTATATAGGTCAAGAGAAATTTCATTCACTTGCAAATATGTACTTTAGAGGAAGCAAAATTGCAGTAGTAGTTTTTGATTTATCAGATACAGATTCATTTAATAAAGCAAAAATATGGACAAGAGAATTTAAAACAAACTCTAATCCTGAAGAACCTGCTATTATGGCATTGGTTGGTAATAAATGTGATTTAAATAAAGCAACACCGCAGTCAGAAATTGATGCATATGTAGAGCAAGAAGGTATGCTCTATTTTGAAGCATCTGCAAAAGAAAATACAAATGTAAATAATATTTTTAGAACTTTAGGTATGTAATATATACATATAAATACAATCAACTCTTTTTCAACAACTAATCAAAATTCAAAAATTTTAGCTGATAAAATTCCAGCACCTCAATTAAAACAACAACAACAACAACAACAAGATACAATAGATATAAACAAGAATAATAAAAAGAAGAAATGTTGTTAAAGTACTATACCTTATACTATTCCACTTACTCATATAGAGTAGATAGAATGGATATTTATCAACAATAAACAATATTTTTAACTTTATGTATTAAAATATTGAAAATTAATTTATATTGTTTTTATAAACAAATTTGTTTGTTGGTGAACCCATTCATCCAACATCCTTTCCATCTACTTTTTCAACATGTGCATTTAATTCCTTCTTTTAATGATTAATTAAACCACCACACTTATTTATTGTGAATCAAGATTTAAATAAAAGGCCTCTTTTTTTATTGTTCTAAATTCACCAGTGGCTATAATGATTTGACATGTGACCTTGTGTTGATACTTGGGTACATTGTAATTTGGTGTTTACTTGATTGCTTTTGTGTGTGATTACTGAATCTTGAAGAGAATTACCATTGGTTGTAATTACTTGACCATAAAGGTTTAATTGGTGTAATTGATTCAATCACGGGCTTGAGATTAACAAAGTGTGATGTTGATTTTTCATATACTTAAAGAATTAATTCACCTTTATAGGCACCATTAGATAATTTATTATTGATTTGACTATTTGGTTGATCAAGAGATTAAATTTCTAATGTCAGACCAGATAAGGTGATATCAATAATACTTGGATCATTACCAAAGTTGTTTCCAGAGAGTTATTAAATCATCACTCATGGACAACACTGGCGATAGTTGGTTTTGGATAATCCAATGTAATTTTTTTATTATATACACCAAAGATAACAGTTGGATAAATTAATCATTTGAATTGATTCACTAAGAATTAGCAATACTTGAAGTATTAGTATTTTCAACTTGAATCTAAAAATGAAACAGTTAAAACTGATGATATTTGAAAAGATAATTGATTTATTAAAAGAAAACTAAATACTAATTTTTGTATATTTTTTTTATTGAGACAAGTACTTCATAATTGTGTGTGTCTGCTTTAAGGCTAATTGGGATTAATGAAAAAATGATTCAAAAAGGCGATTGTCACCTCCTTCTATAAATCTAATGACTGGAGTGAAGGGGGGAAGACCAGATTTTGATATATACTCCGATGCAAAAGTGAATGCCTTCTTTCTCTCAGCTATTGATGCCTTTCTACCTACCCAGACAAGGATTCCTAAACCGGAGTCGAGGAGAAAGACATCGTTTGTGTCTAATACACCACGATTTAATTTGTTTTTACCAACTTCCTTAAATTCTAATTTTCCACTTGAATCGCTTAATCTAAAGAGAGTTTTTGAGGTTCTTCTATCGGATTCTAAATCCGATCCTCCAGATGCGGCATCAGAAATTGGTCCGACTCCTCCTAATAGTTTAAAGAACTCTTCATCTTGATCAGCCTCATTGGTTACTTTAATTTCGGGTTTTCCCAAACGATCGGATTTTATAGCATTGGCTACCTCTGAACCTTTGTTTCTTTCAAAACTAGCAGACTTGGAGCCATTCCAAGATATTAACTTGAGCCCAGCATCCAGTATAAATACATCACCAGAATTTAATGCTCTGTATGTCAATGGGACTTCCGATACTCTAATATTTTTCTTACCCTTAACTTGGAGAAGTCGATTTCTGTATTTTCCTGGTTCTACACGTTTAAATGAAGAGTCAATACCACCTGAGAGAATGGTTATTGTTGGGAAAATATTATTGAAGTTCTCGGTTTCATATCCTTGGACTTCACGATATACAGTGGGGTTTCCACCAAGATAGTCATCAAGCTCAGTAGCTTTGAATCCTGCAGTGGCTGATTCATCAATGGTGGTTTTTTGTCCTAGCCAAAAATGGATATCATTCATGAGAGCACCATCTAATGAATAGGTTCTGAGAACAACATATGAGTCTCCTTCATAAAACTTTCCATATTCAGAGGTTGGCCATGCGACAGGTTTATAATTCTCGATTCTCCAGATTTTAACACCTTCAGTCTTTCCACAATCCTTCCATTGGTCCTCCAAAGCAGCTTTATCGGAACGACATTTTTTATCTAATTCCGAACCTAGTTGTGCAATATTTGATTGGGCAATGTCTAGTGTAGGAGTTTCCGTTGCCAAATTCATTTTTAAAAAATAGAGTTAGTTTATAAATTTTATAAAGAATATTTTTATTTTTTATTGTTTGTTTGTTCTTGATTATGATTAATTTATAGTGCAGCTAAAAAAAAGAATAATTATCAAAATAATAAACTTAAATAAACAATTCATTTTGTAAAATCAACACAAATTGATAGCATCAAGGAAGGAAATAGTGGGTTGACCTATATTTAGTTTAATTGGTTGATAGTAATCAAAAGATTGTTTCATATTTCAAAAGATTGATCTCTTTTTATCTTTTATGAGTTTTCATAGAGACTGAAATAATAATTAATTAAATAATTCATTAATTTAATAAAAACAGCATTTTGTAAATTAATGGGACCTATCATTTTTAGGGTTGAAGTTAAATTGGGGGTTACATAATGTTTTGGAAGATGCTTTATGAAAAACACAATTTTATTATTACTGTTTTTTTACCAATTTGAGGTACACGCAAGAATTCATATTTTTAAACCCCCTTTATTTAATTTCCCCAATGATTTTACACATTAATTGAGGTTTAATGGGGGATATGGGCACTAATTTGTCAAAAAAAAAAAAAAAAGAATAATAAATTTCATTTTTTTTTTATTAGCACAAATAGAAAAATAAATCATCTTCAACTTCATGATCATCCCAAACTTTGTTAAAGAATTCAAGACTCCTCAGGAAATCAAAATATTTCTAATCTTTTGAATGTTTTCAGGACGGAAATAAGGAGTGAATTAGATAATTGTTTCAGATTCAGCTTGTTTGAACCGTGGTTCGGTGGTCTTTTCGAGAATCAAAACCAAATCTGCAGATTTCCTTACACCGCAGTAAGGGAAAGCTCTGTCTAAAAGATTGAATGCATCACGAAGATCCTTATCGAATTGAACCAAATCTTGAGTTTGAATGGCTTTAGAGTCGATATAAAAATACTTGAATTAAAATCTTGATGATACTCTTTCCATTTCGTTTGCCTTGTCTTCGTAGGCAACTCTTTTAATAACGTTCTTTACTGAAACAATGAGTCACGTCCTTCTTCGGAAATCAATTTCTTTAAACCACTCTCCCCTCCAGTAGAGGCAATCAGAAATATTCTTTTTTACTCTAAACAAAATATCATTTCCCTCTCTCTTGCTACTATCAAACACTATTTTGGAAGAAAAAAAAAAAAGAAAAAAAGATATGTTAATTTTTTTTTAATTGAAATTAATTTCAATTGACTGAATAATTATTTACCAGTTGCTGTATTTACAGATAAAAGTTTTATGTATCTTTAAATGAAAATGTATTTGGTCTTTAACCACCTGATATACTAATATCTAAAACCACAACTTCTATACCAATGCATTTTTAATCTTCGTCTTTATCTGTTTATTAAGTATAAATCCACCTTCGACTAATCTAATATATCTATTTTTTCCATTTTGTTGGTTCCATTTTAGATATGTGTGATTTGAAAATATCACCTATAAACTTATCAAAAAAGGTTTTTTTTAGGCCTTTTTCATCCTTTTTTTATGAGCGAGGCCTTCCATGCAAACTCGCCAATAGAATCATAGATCCAAATGAAAACAATAAACAAATTAATTGTATTTTTCGCCTTCATTTCATTTGAACAACATCCCCTTTAGGCCTTCATGAACTCATCTTGGCACTTTGGGTCGCCCCATTTTTGGAAATTTTTGTTTTTTTTCTTTTTTTTCTTTTTTCTCTTTTTCTCTTTTTTTTTTTTCAATTTTTTCAATTTTTTTCAATTTTTTATCTCGCCAACGACATACGGAAGGCTCATCATATCTTTTTCATTGCATACCAACTTATCACGATCGATTTAAATTCCATATTTATCGAGGTATCACCATACCAACTGACACAACAACATATTACATACATTGACACAATTTTGAAAAGAAAAAAAAAAGTACACACAACTGCAGATACCATTCTTTGAATTTTTTTCAATTAAATTTTTTTTTAATTTCAACCTTTAGTTTGCACCCTTTGTTTTCCTTCTTTAAACAGTTATAAATAGTAAGTTCCCATTTTTCCCAATACCACATTTGTTTGTTTATTACATTGCATTGTACCACTGTCCCCTATAATTAATATTAAAAAGACATTTTTCAACAAATCTTTGAAATTAATTATCCTAATAGACTCACATTCAATTGACCACATAAACAAACAATCTTTTATAACATTAACCATTGTACCATTATATTTTTATATAAATTAGTAATTTATTTATAGATATAAATTAAATTCATTACACACATATATAAAAAAACACCACACACTAAATTTAATTGTAAGAAAATCTTTAAATCTTTTTTTCTAAACTAATCACACATGATTCCATTGCTTTTTTTTATTATTCCTTTTATTTCCCCACCCTCTCTCACTCGTTCCTATTCGTTTATTTGTGTTATTGGTGGACACAATAACCAATATCAACCCATCTCAAAAACTAAGGATGAACAAGAGTTTGCTTTGTGCCAAACAAATCTCTTTAATTTTACCACACACGACCCACACTCGCTGCTTGTGTGCCTTTTTTTTTTTTTTTTCAATTTTTTTAATTTTTTTAATTTTTTTAATTTTTTTTATGCGATACCCATTTCATGAAATTGTGATACCTACCAAGAACGATGAACTAACTTTTTTTTTTTTTCTAGAAAATACAAATAATAATAATATATATACTACAACAAATAGATCACATATAATGAGTGGATTCGTTGGAGACTTATCAATAGAGCAACAAAATGCTTTAGATCAATTAAAAGAAAAAATTAAAAATATAGAAGACCCAACTGTTCAAGATCAAATTTCAAAGTTGGATGATTCTATGATTTTAAGGTAATATTTATTTTATTTCTATAGATATTTATTTTTAAAAAAAACAACAAATCGAAATTTCGATCGATTTACTAATATATCTATAAAAAAATCTAGATTTTTAAGAGCAAGAAAATTTAAATTGGATGATGCATTTTCAATGATTAGTGACGCATTGGTATTTAGAGCAACATTTCAAAATGTAGGAGTAGAGAATATTACAGAAAAGAGTGTAGAGAATGAATTAAAATCGGGCAAGAGTTTTTTCAATGGCACAGATAAAGAAGGTAGACCCGTTTGTATTGTTAGAACAAGAAAACACGATAGTTATCATCGAGACATTGAAGAATCTATGAGATATTGTGTCTATGTTATGGAAACTGGCAAGGCAATGCTCAAGAATGGCATCGAGACAGTCACACTTATTTTTGATATGTCGAAATTCTCATCAAAAAACATGGACTATCCGCTTGTAAAGTTTCTTGTCGAATTGTTTCAAAAGTTTTATCCAGAATCCCTACATAGATGTTTGATTTTAAATGCACCCTGGATTTTCATGGGTATCTGGCACATTATCAAACATTGGTTAGACCCAAATACTGCCTCCAAAGTCACCTTTGTCAAGACCAAACAACTTTTAGATTATATTCCACCCACTGAATTACCAACTTCTTATGGAGGCGACAGTAGTTTTAAATATTCTTATAATGGACTCGTTGTAGATGATTAAAAACAATTATTTTCAACTATATCCATAAACAAGTAATACCATAATCTACACATGAATTTAACTATTCCAAATTCAAAAACTGTATAAAATCATATAATAAATAAATAATATTTGTATAAAATTATTATCTTTTCTTTATTTTTTTTATTTTTTTTATTTAGTAGTCGTAATTAAATATATATATTATTAAATATTCAATTAAAAAAAACTCTTTATTACTATTATTATTATAAAACACTATTATTTCTTTTTTTTTCTTTATCACTATTTTAAAGCTGTAAATCTAAAACAACTTTTCTAAATTTACCACTTTCTTGGGAACGAGCAAAGGCGCTGGAAAATTCAGAAAACTTGTGTTTTTCAACCCAAACTTTAAGGTGTTTGTTACGAATGAGATCAAAAATATCGTCAAACATGGCTTGTCTTTCGGCGGCAGAGTGGGTCTCAAACCAATTATTCAACCAAAAACCACGGACATTGACATTACGGAAAATGAGATGAGAGGTTGGAATGGTGACTGGCTCACGGCTCATACCACCATAGGTGACGAGGGTACCGTTGTCGGCAACATTTCTGGCCAACTCGGTGGCAGATGAACCACCGACGGCATTGAGGGCAAGTTTGGGTCTTGGGAGATCGGCGACGAGTCTTTGGAAGGCTTGAGTTCTGACATAGTCTTCAGTGACGACAATGTCACCACCCAATTTCTTGAGATGGTCGACAACATCATCTATATCACCAGTGTTACGAACGACATTGATGGTTTTAATACCACGAGCTTTGGCAATTTGAATAACTGAAACACCGACCATACTGTTGGCTGCATTTTGAATGATAACATCACCAGCTTTAAGTTTTTCAAAATCATTTAATAAACGATATGCAGTGGTTGGGTTAATTGATACTGTAGCTAAAGCTTCAGCTGGAATATCAGCTGGTGCTTTAAATAATTGTTTTTCACTAAATACTGCTTTGGTTCTCCATGTACCAGCTATATTATTATTAATTATTATGTTAGAGGGGAGAATATAATAATTATCATAGATATATAGATATGGATCTTGATTTCTATTATGTATATTTTCATTATTATTATTATTAAGAGTTTTCTACTATCTAAAATGATTTGACTTTGCTTAAATAACTTGTTTACTCTTTAAATCTAAATCCCTGAATGATTATATCTAAAATCTAAATCTATACATCTATTATCAAAAAAACAAGATACATTACCAACTTTAGAAGAAATAACTGGAATAACAAAATCATTTGGCTTTAAACCAGTAACATTGCTACCAACTTTAACAACTTTACCAACACCTTCACTACCAGCAATAGCTGGGAGTTGTGGTTGGAATGCATAGGTACCTTGAGCTAAATTGAAATCAACTGGGTTGATTGGGGCATGAAGCATATCGACTAAAACTTCATCACCATTTACATTATCATTTACATTTTCTTGAACAACTCTGTATTAATTTAATAATAACTATATTAATATGAAAGGTTCATTCCTATATTATTGTATAATATGAGAAGAGGACAGTGTGATCATATCATATCATTGCTCGACGCACATGTTTTAGATATGTAGTGTGGGGTGTGGTGGGGGTGTGGGGTTTTTGATTGCACATCACCACTCTTTTCTTTCAATGCTTTTTTTCTCTCTATATCATGATCTGCTTTATCATCTATATTCTCTGTTTAAAACACCATGATTGCAAGATGACATTCATTCGAAAACATACTTTAAGACTTGATTTGGAGTACCAAAAGCAGTGTATTTAACAGCTGTAGAGGTAGCATAGTGTCTAGCTAATCTAAAAGAGTTGATGCAAGTGGTGCTTGAGATCATCTTGAATATATATTCTCCTGTACACTAAAAAAAACAAAAAACAACAATAATAATAAAGTAATAATCAGTGGTGATGATGTGATTAGAAACTTTCAAAAAGATGATGAAGAGAGTGGGGCCTCTCCTGACGTAAAAAAAAAAAAAAAAAATTGAAAAAATTCATAAAAAATAACGTTATTTTTTTTCAATGCCCAAATAAATTAAAGGACCTCGGGCGCGCAACACAATAAAAAAACGAACGAGCAAAGGTTGTTTTTGCATATTGTTATTTTTATCGTATATATCTCTATTCATTTATGGCATGATTCATTATATTGATTCTCTCATTACACATATAGAATAACAATGAGGAATAAGAATAAAAACAAGAAAAAGAATAATATCACCTATAGCAATAGTAATAGCAACAGTAATAACAACGCTAATAACAATAGCAATAACAATAGTACTAAGATAAAGAGTAATATAACCTATAGCAATAGTAATAACAACTGCAACAATAAAGATTACTCAATACCATCAGGTTATAGAAGATATAAAAAGTTTAGAAATTCAAATTATAATCATAATTTTGGAAAGGAAGCAACAACACCACTACCAGAGGTACCAGAACCTATTAGAGATGGTGAAATTCATTTAACAAAAGAGTTGCAAGCTACAGCAATAGGTACTGTGATAAATGCTGAAAATTTAAAGAGATCTTTAAAAAACAATACAGTCATAAACAAAGCTATAAAAAAGTCTGTTAATTTTGTTATTCCTAAAATCAACAAAGACGAAGCTACAGTAGCACCCTCTTCTCCAATTTCACAATTTAAATCTAATCAAACAGCCCCCTCTTCACCTATTTCAAAATTTCAAAATCTCAATAGTAAGAATACATTTTCATCACCAATTCACAAAGAAGGACCTCCTAAATCAACAAAAAGAACACATGCAAATGGATCAGAAGGATTTCAAAATATAAAATTTTCACTTCGGAATAGATTTGAAATTGAATCGATTCGAGATTATGAAAAAAAGTTTGTTCAATATGAAAGATCGCTAAAACAAAGACAGCAATTGGAATCTCAATTATTAAAAGCTCATAGAGAAGCTTCAAAGGCTGATATATCTAAACTTTTAAATGCCAAACCATTACAGGATCGTCTTGTGGTTCATTTTCCTCGTAAAGAACCATTTAGAATTGATCAACAACAAAGAAATAGAATACAGGAAAAGGATTATTCCTTTCCTTGTTGGTATCCGCCTATGAATGAGTATACCGATATACAAGGATCCATATCTTCTTTTAATCCATTTGTGTGTCCTGATCATGGATTTAGGTTTATATTATACCATTATCCTCATTTTAAAGCAACCGACACCAAAATGTTTTATCTATTTTGTAATCAGCAACTAGAGTCGAGGTATTTTATCATTCCCAAACCCCCTAATCAACAACAAAACATTTATAGTAAACTAGAGAAACTCAAAGAGGTATCAGATTATGTTGTACCCGACAACAACGTTGATAATGACTTTTTTAATCAAGCAACAGATGTTGATCAACAAGATGATATATCAAAAATGATTAAACATGAAAGTTTACACGGTGGTTCAAGGTTAGTCTATGATTCTATTGGTCCTCAACCTCTTTTAATATTTGCATCTGGTCCAATTATGAATGTATTGGTTATTCAAAATCTCAAACATCATGGTCAAATTTCAATTCCTTCATTTTTCAATTACTTGGATAATGCATCTGCCTATTATAAATTAAATCAGTCTATTTTAAATATTTCTACTTTTTCAATTTCTTTAGGTATATAGTTTATTATTATTTCTAAAAATTAAATACTAATTCTTTCATAATAATAGATATAAAATTAATAGTTGTGAAAACAGAATATTCAATTTATTATTTTTATCTTAGATATAAAGAATCAATAGATACTAATAATTTAGAGTTGGAATATATAAAACATTTGGTATTTGAAAAAAAGATATTAGATGTAATTTTATCAAAGAAATTTAATTATCAATCATATATTTTATTAGCAGATGGATCAATTTATCAATTTATTTATGATCCATTTCTTTTTAAAAATGAATCATTACTTTCAACAAACAAGAGGTACAAGAATCCAATTAAATTATTATCAATAGACATGAATAATATTGATGATGATTTAAATAATATAATTGGATTTCAAGTAAATCTTTCAGAAACTCAATTTATAATTGCTACAAGTAATCAAGTAATGATTTATGATATATTCGATCAAGATATTAAATCTAGAACCATTTTAGATTCAAATAGTTTACAAGGGAAAATTAATGGAATTAAAGTAGTTGATGATGCTCCATTTCATATATTTATATCTACCAATTTATTTTTATTTTTATTTGATCTTAGATATTTGGATAAACCATTGATTCAATGGAGATATTTGAATCCTCAATTGGATCCTTGTGTCCAGATTCGTATCATTAATCATTTGTTATCAGGTTTTGATGATCTTGTATTTGTTACAGTTCAAAATAATATTTCTGGCCAAGTAATTATATTTCAATACACTTATTCAACAGGTCCTAGTGTTTTATCTCTACCTTATACTCCATTGCTGGATGGTCAAAATTCAATCAATGAAAAATTCTTTTCTTCACCATTCAAGAATTTATTGAGTGGTTCAACAGAGAGTAGTACTATTATCTTTCAACCAGTTGCAAGTCAAATTCCCTTTTATCCAATTCCTGCCTTTGGGCGATTGTCCAAAGATGCCATATATAATTTTTCATTGAATCCATTATTATGTGACCCTTTGATTGGAAATTGTATGATTCCAGTATCTTTTAACGATACCCATGTTGGTGTAGCATTCTTGCAAATGAATATGTATGGTGATGTCACGTCTACCATTTATGCACTCCAAGATATCAGTGTACCCTTTGTACAAGAGCAACATAAAAAGGAACATCTTGATAAAATGGCTTGTTTGGAAAAAGAATTGAAAATTAAAGAATCTTATAAAGCTTGGGCTCAAAGAAAAAGAACCAGAGAATTAAGAAGACATCCTTTAAAATATAGATCTTTTGATTTAAAAAAAGAAGAAGAAGAAAAAGTAAAAGAAAAAGAAATAGAGGAAAAGGATGATAAAAAAGAAATTAAAGAAATAGAAATTAAAGAAGAAGAAATAAAAGAGGGAGAAGAAAAAGAAGGAGAAGAAAAAGAAGGAGAAGAAAAAGAACCATTTATTATTCAAACAATGGGATTAGAAGAATATACAGAACAAATTGAACGGTTATCAAATTCAAAATTAACATCATTGGGAATTGAACTTTTTCAAGTTGAAAAATTAGATTTATTAGAACGTGATAGATTAATTCCAGTTGAACATTTTTCAAAAACTATGGATCAATGTAAAGAATTGTTGAAATTTATAGATTCAAGAAATTTAAAATATTTTAATAATAATATTGGAGAAAAAAGAAAATTTCAAACTATAAATATAATTCCAAGTGATAATCCAATTTTAAATATAATTGATAATACAACTGAACAACTTTGGCAACCTATAGAATTTTCTAGAGCAACATTGGAATTGGCCATTTCAAATTTATTAGATAGTGGAGGTCCAATGACATTTGACGAGATTGTAGAGGCTCTTGATGGTCATTTTGAAAAAAAGAAAATCACCATGGTTTTAGATTCAGCTTTGGACCCAGTTTTAGAGACACCACAAAACAAACAACAAAATATTCAATCAATTTTCAAGACCACCATATATCCTCGTTCAAATATTATTAAGAATAATAATATAGTAGAAAAAAGTGGTTTTAATAGTTTTCTTTTGGATCATTGTACCATTTATCATACCAATCAATTCTTTTCTCCTCTTTTTGATTCAAATTCTCTAGTTAAATTTCAAAATATTTTTAATACAAAAATTTCAAGTGATAAACTTGGTATTGAAAAAGAAATAGTTCAAGATCAAGAAATAAATCAAGAACAACAAGAAGAACAAGAAGAGCAAGAAGAACAAGAAGAAAAAGAGAATGAAGATGACAAAACAATCAAAAAACGCATTAGAAAAAATAAAAAAGATTCTTCGAGAGGAATTTGATCTAGAGAAATGGAAAAAAGAAATGGATTGATGGATCATTTGATGTAAATCCATTATCAAATGATATCCTTTATCATAAATCCTCTAATCAATTACCTAGAGTTGCTTCAACTAGAAAGAGGGTATCGACTGATCAACAAATTACTGCTTCTCAACCAAATATAAATACCACCACCTCTTCCATGTTACCAGTTGTTGGAAGATCATCAAAGAAACAAAAAGTAATAGAGAACCAATCTTTACCAGATATTAATTTTAGTAATAATAATAATAATGAAATGGATGAAAGTATTGTTGATAGTACTCTATCTCAACCACAAGCTTCTTCAGGTTACAATTTTTTCTCTTCACAAAATACTACATTTGGTGGAGGTTTCTCAATGGATCCTTTTTCATCTCAATCAAATATACCTTTTCAAGATGTTTATCAACAACATAGTAATAGTAATGATAATGAATTTATTGTAAGTGAAAATGAAAAAGAATCTAAAAGAACTAAAAAGAAGGAAAGAAAAGAAAGAAAAGAAAGAAAAGAAAAGAAAGAAAAGGATAAAAAGGAAAAGAAAGAAAGAAAAGAAAATGATAAAAAGGATAAAAAGGATAAAAAGAAAGAAAAGAAAATAGAATCACAAGAGCAACCACAAGAAAAAGAACAACAAGACCAAGAGCAAGATATGGTTATGCAAGAAAATATACCAACTCTACCAATTACATCATCTCAAACTTATAATTTTTTCTCCACACCATTTTCATTTAATCAAGAAAATATTAACTCTACAAGTGGTTCAAGTAGTTTGGCATGGGATTTACCTTCATTTACAGGAGAAGGCGGTAATCCTGCAGTCATTGATCCAAATGAACACTCTTATTCTTTTTTCTCTTCGTTTTATAATCAATATTAATAAATGTACATTTTTACCAATTAATATTATTGGGCAAGAGTAATTTTAATGACATCGAAGGGTCTGAGGCCCTCCTCGTACTCTTCGATCTGTTTTCTCTTTTTTTTTACTCGTAAGGTCTTCATACAACACTAATTTTGATCCATGTCACCAAGCTATATCCCCACAAGTGATTAAATGGAATTTGATATGTTTTTTTTGTTTTTTTGTTTTTTTTTTTTTACTAGTATAAGTATGTTAAACCATGTTGGGTTTTTTTACCAAGACATCTTGTCCGAGCCTGGCCCAAGGAAGCACTTTCAGGTAGTGTGGTTTATACCTCGCGAGTTCGAATCTCGCAGATGTCAAAAGTTTTTGTTTTTTTTTTTTAAAAAACTTTTGTTTAACTTTTTTTAAATTGCGTGGCATATCTATAACACTTCTTTTATTGTAAAGAAGTTGTCGATGATGAACCTACTAGGGATAGGCCTCCTTTTTCGTCCATAAGTTAGACTTTTTGATTTTATCAAGAGGCAAAAAAAAAAAATATAATGACATCATATCTATTGAGTACAATGTAAGATGCATTTACCAAAGATAGATCACAAAAAAAGACTTCGAAATTGTTGGATAAATAAACCAGTGGCACTAAAACATAAGTATTTTATGAAAGTGGTAGAGGGGTTATATCTATGATGCGATAGCTAAAGATAGTGTTTCCGCTACTCCTTATTTAAATGATAGATAACAAATGAATCTAATCTGTTGACGCGACACCTTATAGATAGCAAATGGATCTTATCTGTTGATGCCATATTCATTCTTAATTTGATTTTCATATTTTAGCAAATAGGGGTAAAATTTAATTTAAAATATTTTAAAATTTTTAAAAGTATATTTATTTCAAGTATTCATTAGTTATTATCACAAATTGACAAGTTTTTAGAAGCGGCAAGGAGTAATTTGTCCAACATATCCTCGTACTCTTGTTTATAAAGTCTAAGATGTGATACATGACCTCCATTTTCATAGAATTTTACTAAAACATTTTTTTCACCAGCACATTCTTTTAATCTTGAGGTAAATTCCTCCACTTCTTTATAATCGATAATATCATCATCTTTTGAAAATACAACTACATAATTACATTTCATCTATAATATAAATTAATATAAATATTAAGATTAATTAAAATAAAATATATATGCATACAGTAAGTAATTTAGGAACAGTTCTATCCAATAATGTAAACCATCTACCATTTAAAAGAGGTTTAAAAGCTACAAAAGGTTTGACTAAAGCTGTGCCATGATTTAAAAGAGCTTGTTTAAAAGCATTACCCACACCTCTTTTAGTTATTGATGGCAAACTATCAAAAAATACTCCTTTAACCATTGGTCTCATAAAAGGATAGTAATCATCAATCTCCTGAAACATACAGGCAGTAGTATAGCCTCCACCATTTGAAAATCCATGGAAATATAGATTCTGACACTCTGTATGTGCTTGTAAATATTTTGCTACTCTTTTTAAATTTTTCTTTGCACGTTGAGTGACAATTACCATTGATGGATCCATTAAACCTGGAAAAGCATAGGCATTAAATCCTCTATTTAACCATAAATCAATATATTTTTTAAAAATTGAAGGAGAACAAGCCATCCATCCAGATAAAACTACCAAATCTTTTGAATGGTCAATTTCTTATTTAATATAATAATTGATATTAATATTATTTAGATTGAATTTAAAAATAATATTGGAAACTAACCTTTTGTTACAGAATAAAATCCTTTCATAGAAATAGGTTTTGATTTCTTTGGAATGGTTGGTGTTATTTTAGTTGGTGTTGTAGGTGGTGAAACTTGTAAAGATGGTACGACAATAGTTTGATTCATTTTTTTTTCTATATTTAAAATTTTAAACAAAATAAAATTGTTGAAGTAAAATATTTGATTTGGTTTGTTTTTCATGTCGACGTGCTCGACTATTTATACAGTTGTAAAATCGATACAGGTGACCTTCAATTGAAAAAATTCCCTTTAGATTTGATTTTTAGTAGTGATAGAAAAAGAAAAATTCTTATTCAGACACCCTTTTTCCAATTATAGGTAGATATGAAAAGATCTATTTTTTTTATTTTTTTTCCTTTTCCACCCTCGAAACGGAGTTTTTTGCCCAGTATACAATGGGAAATTGAAAAAAAGTAAAAATTAGAATCTGTCATTTGGTCGTTCTTCACTTGAATTTACCTATCAATGATCAACATCTATTTCTGTTTTTTTTTTTTTTTTACCTATTTTTTTAAAATTTTTCGCAAATTTATTTCTCACTTTTAATTCGCACACATCAAAGTTTCATCATAAGACTACTATTAAATAAATGGAAAAGTTTTCAAATTGGAGAGATGGACCAACTGGTATTCATCCATTATTACCAACCAAAGTAAATTTACACAGCTATCTCTGTCGATATACATCTGTATTAATCTCTGTAAAAAATATACAAATCTATAGAGTAAAAATGTAAATGTATTTGATTATATATTCAAATATGTAATAGGCCCATTGTTTGGTATATTAAGATTACCATTTGTTGTATTATTGACTTTACTTTTAGTATTATTTGATACTCTTACTCGAATGATACCAGTTGGAGTCATTAGTAGAGTATTAAATAGATTTTTTACAATTATATTTGCAAGATGGATATTATTTGCAATGGGATATTTTAAAATCGAAGAATCTACAGAGACATTGAGTAGATCAAAGAAAGCCGCTGGATCTATTGGTACATTTAAAATGAATGACGTCATTATTTGTAACCATAGCTCCTATGTTGATATTATTTATTTGGCATATCGTTTCTCACCCACCTTTGCAGTACCACCCAACGATCGTGACCCTACCACATTTTCAGCTAGACTCATTCCATTAAACATTGCACAAGCACTAAAGAATGCTATATTTTCACCACTACATCTCAACCAAGATAGCGTCGACACTAAAATCCTCATGGAAAAGATTACCAATAGTTGGAGTGGACCTCTCGTCATTCTTCCCGAAGGCACCACTAGCAATGGTCAAGGACTTTTAGATATTTCACCAGTGTTTGAATCAGATAGTGGTATAAAGTCTTTGGATTTCATTCATGTATTGGGTATCACTTACCACTATGGCATGTATTCACCCTGTTACAGCTCAGTGGGTAGTGTTTGGTTACATTTGTTTAAACTCTGTTCTCAAGTATCCAACGGTATCCAGATCAAATATCTCAGTCGTTCTTGTATTCCACCACTCCCAGATCTCCAAGCCAAATCCATCATTATCAGCTCAAAATCTTCATCGGTTGTTAGTGAACTTCAAGAATGGTTTGACAATGTATTTAAAGCTCTCTCTTCCATGATAAACACTAGAAGAACTAAAATTAATTCTCACGATAAACTTTCTTTTGTAGCCTATTGGAAGGGTTATAAAGTGGTTTATGATAAAAAAAATAAATAATTTATTCTTATTTGATGATGATTATTTACTTTTGCTCCAAAACTCATAATTTGATTATTACCAAGATCCTCTTAAACAAAATAGAAAATCTTTTGTTGTGATCTTGTTCAAAAAATTTGAAAGCATAAAATAAATTCATAAAGATGTAATTTTTGGATGAAAAAAACAAGTTTACCCAAAAAATAAGTTTTTCCACCCAACGATAATATTTCGCATCCCCATCAGAATACAATGCATTTTTTGCAAATAAATAAATATCAATTTTAAAAAAAAAATTTAAAAAAAAGAAAAAAAAGTTTAAAAATGCATTTTTTAATTTATTATTTCTTCATATTGAATAATGAATACTTTAAATAAGATCTTTATTTCTTTTGGAATAGGATTATTAATATTTTATTTATATATTTATAATTATATGTTTTTTTGTAATTGGAAATATAATATAAATAAAGAAAATGGTATTATTCAAAATATATATATGATTACTTACTACGATTACCACTACTATATATATATATATATTAACAAATTATACATATAGATATAGCACAAATGATATTATTGGGAGATCCACAAATGGAAGGAGATTGGAGAATAAAAAGAGAGGGATTAAAGGGGGAATATAATATAGCTTTTAATGATAGATTTTTTAAACATATAGTCGATAATATAGCATACTATTTACAACCGTCGTTGGTGTTTGTATTGGGCGACTTGTTTTCGTCACAGTATATCAATGATGATGAATTTCTAGTTAGAACCAATAGATATAGGAATATATTTTCACCTCTTTTATATAAACAGTCAAAGAGCGAACTAAAGATCATCAACGTCACTGGCAATCATGATATAGGCTATGCCAATGAAGCATCGCTCCACAGAATCAATAGATTTGAGCAAGCATTTGGTAAAGTAAACGATAAATTCTATGTATCAGGCCATTTGTTTGGTGTTGTAAATTCAATCAATTTGGATCGTTCGCAAGATGAACGGTTGTATAATCAGACGTGGGATCATTTGAGAGCATTAAAGGAAGAGGCAGAGTCTACACAATCGCCACTCATCATTCTCACCCATATACCCCTCTACAAAGACATTGACACCATCGATAGATCCCTACCACTCTATCAGCAACAACCCTTTCTCTGTAGAGAACGTGACCATACACGAAAAGACCGTAATGGAAATATCATCGAGCAGACAATGATCTCCAAGGAATCCAGTGACTATATACTCGAGCATTTGAAACCACTATTCATATTCAATGGTCATGATCACGAAGGTTGTATATTTAAACATCAAAACAACATTACCACAGAATACACCATTCGTTCAATGATGGGTGGTTATGCTGGTTATTCTGCTTTATTTGAATTAAAGAAATTATCGAAATCTTCATCACCATCAACAAAAGAGGAATTTGAATATAGTTTCCAATGGTGTCCTTTTATAGAAACAAGATTTATCAATATATCGTTTGGTGTCACCGGAGGTTGGTTAGTGTTATTTATTTTATTTAATTTGGTATTATCATTTGTAGTACCCTTTATAAACAAACATAAACAAGATAAAAAGAAAAAGATACAATAAAGTAATAATAGTATTGTATATATATAATATATTTATTATATATGTTTATGTATAAGTTTTAGTAATAATTACTTTTTATTATTATTGTTGTTGTTGTTGTTGTTGTTTAAAAGAGAGAGATCTATTGTTGTTATTTTTTACATGTACTTGTTGTTGAAAATAAATCCTTGACTAATACTATACCTTGGTATCAGTATCAGTTGTTGGCAAAACAACAGGGTCTATATCGACAGCTTGTTGTTGGTGTGGTTCGTCTGTTATCTCGATATTTACTTGTTTTAATTCATTATCTGATTCCTGTATTTTATCAATCATAGGTTGATCTTGATCTTGTTTTTTATCAGAGTTGTTATCTAAATCGTCTACAATCATCTCTGGATTACTACGGCTATTACTAACAGTGGTATCTCGGACTACCAATGTTGTTGTTGTCTTTGTTTTTTCTGTGACATGAGCCTTGGCATCTAAACTAGGTTCTTTGTTTTTTTTTAAAGTAGATGTTGTTATGGCAGAGGACTTTGAAATTGTTTTTTTGATAGGTGATGGTTTTAAGGTACTGCTACGAGTAGATGATGGTGTAGGCTTTCTTGTAGGCTTTGGTTTAGGTTCTTCTTTTTCCTCTTCTTCTCTTCCTCTTCTTCTTCTTCTTCTAATTCAGATTCTTGAGATATTTCTTTTTCGTCATCACTGTCTTCTTTTTCATCATCACTCTCTTCTTCTTGGTCATCAGATTCATCGGAATCACTAGACTCTACTTTTTTAGATTTTCTTGGAGTTGCTGTTTTTCTTTTCTTTGAATCTGGTTGATTGGCAAGACTTAATCTGGTTTTGGGTTTAAAAGTTATAGGTTGAGCTTTGGCATTGAGTTTGGAAGCTGTAGCAATTGGTCGAGATGGAGATTTGCTCTTTTGATCAACAGTTTGTTTGTTGACAACTCTAGATGCTCCTGTAGAAGTTTTGGATTTCTTTTGGGGTTGATATTCAGGCTCAGTATCATCGTCGTCGTGTTCCTCTTCTTCCTCTTCTCCCTCTTCTTCCTCTTCTTCACTATCTGGTAATGGTTTAGTTTTTGAACCTTTTTTACTACTAGTATGGTGTACCTTCTTTTTGTCAACAACCTTTTCCTCTTCACTTTGCTCTTCTTCTTCCTCTTCTTCCTCCTCTTCCTCTTCTTCTATTTCTTCTTCTTCTTCTTCATTTTCATTTTCATCTTGAATCTCATCTTCTTCTTCATCCTCATCTACTTGTTCATCTATTTCTTCTCTAGCTCTTTCAATTTCATCAGGTGTCAAATACTTTTTAATGACAGCCTCTTGACCACCACAAGTTCTACAACGGTCTCTAATTTGACCATAGGTTCTTAAAGAATCTTTAAAATAAGACTCTTTGATCTCTTTCCAACGATTATCACAATGAATTACCGCTCTAGCCAGCAATTGCATCTCTGAGTAGGTCCAGGGAACACCTCTAATTTGAGCCTTTTCTCCCTTTAAACCATCAACATTTCTTTTCTTTGTTTTCTTTAAACTATTTGATATCCTAGAAGTTGTAGATCTTAATTTCTGAGTATCTTCGTGCATATCTCTAACTTGTTTAAGTCTTGCTTCTTGCTCCTCATCATCTACATCATCTCTATACCAATTCTCTCTTGCTTTTGATGTTGTTGTCGTCGTTGTTGGTGTAGTTGTAGCTAATCTAACTATATAATCATCATTGATTGTATTAATATAAATTTATAAACACCTTCCTACTACTACTATGATACAAACTTTCTCTTAAATTATTTGGATCATCCAATTTAAATATCTCTTTTTCCTGTTGAGGTTGATCAAAAGCATAAAACTTTGGTCGACCAAAGTGTTTATTTTGAACTCTACCCGTTGTCAACTAATAATGTAGGTGTGTAATGTAAAAGTTAGTAAATATATATATCTCTTATACATCTAATGATACTCTACTCTATCAATAATTGGAATAGGCATATTCTCTTTAAAACTATTGATCAAACGAGACATGTTAATGGATAAAGTTTTTAAAATATCTTCACGTAGATCATCACTGTTATTACTATTACTATTTTCAAATCTATCCAATTGTTTAATCAAGTAGGCTGAAATGGTTTGATGTGATTTATCTTGATTTTCACGAATATCTGTAAATATCTGTTGATTCTCTACTCGTTTGAAAAACTTGTAAAACAATCTAATAATTCTACTAATCTCTTTATTGTTTTTAAGATCGACACTTGGTAATATATCTGTAAATGTTCTAAACAATACTTCCTACATATATTTAAATTAGTCTTTAATAATAACACATTATTAATGATATATATAGATAGATATTTACAATTTGATAATCTATACAATTCTCTATATTTAAACGCTTTATATTAACCAAACTAACAAACAAGGCCAATTTACTGCCAAAGTTTGGATCTTGAAATATATTTTCATCGATATGTTGTGCATCAAAACTAAAATAATCGTGATAGAAATGCCAATGAATGATTTGAAGTAATTGATCGGCTACATTTTTCTCACGAGTAAAGAAACCAGTTTGTTCGACCAATGACTGATGTACCATCGTAGGTGGCATTGGAGGTGGTAAATCTAATTCATAATCTTCATCGCTACTCACCATCCTTTTGTTTTATTATTTCTTATTTATTATACACTACCAAAGACTATTGTATAAAACTCTGTGAAACTGAAATGAATGAAAGTTTTGTTTTCAAGATTTTGAAAAAAAAAAAATTCAAAAAAAAAGCGCCAAATATACCATCACTCAAAACACACTTTTCAACCTCAATCAAGATGATGGAATAGCCAAACGTTCTGCATCAAAACTGATGTATCAAAGCCTTTGGTTTAAACTTCATCATGTTTATTGATTGGTTTCATTGTAAAAATAAAAACTGAACTGAATCATTTGCAAAGATATTAGAGATGAATATATGTCTAGGGAGAAGATTAACAATAGAAAGAAAAAAATCAACGCAATATTTATGTCCAACTCATTCATATTTGGTTGAAATGAAAATATAATGAGGCTATTTGACAAATTGTAAATTCAAGATTGTCTTCGTGTTTTGTTGGAAAATAAAAAAAAATTAAAAAATAGTATAAAAGAATTAAATTCATGATTTGGTTTTCAGATTTTCATTTTTTTCAAATTTTATTTTTTATTTTCATTTTTTGTGTCGATTTCTTTGCAAAAAAACACATCTATTCCACCCCCTTTTTTTTATTTAACAAGTTTGCTGTGTACAAACCAATATTACAGAGGCTTTTGTGTTGTCAACTATTATAGTGTATATTTACTACTACAAAACTATATAGATAGATACATTTAGATATATTAATTTATCTAAATTAAATACTATATTACACACTCAACGCACAATACCAAACCACTACTAAATTTATATTTTCAACCCCCACACACATTCCCCCCCACCTAAACACATTTATACACATATATATTGTATATAAGTTAATATTATTAAACCCTCACACTCGTACATCACACAAAAACATATATATTCTATTCAATAATAATATATAGTAATAAAATATATGTTTATATGTATGTTTAACATTTACATAGATTATGATCCTTAAAACAACAAAACAATGGAGAATACTATTGATTTTGAGTTGTTGTGTAGGCATTATTGCACCTACTCTTATCATCACAGCATTTGCAATGTTTGATACCTCTATTATCATTGTTAAAATTTCTGCTCTTCAAAATTATAATTCACATGTTAGAGTATGTAATTTATTATTGTTATTGTCACTCTATAGGATATGCATACTAATAATAATCTTGATATCATCTCTATAGCGATGGACAGAGACTTATAGACTAGATTTCTTAGATTATCGGTATTTTTTATTTGCAAATGAAACTGGTATACTAGAAAGACCAGATGCAGAGCAGCAGCAACAACATAAACAGGGGATTGAAGGTTCATCAAATAGTATTGATTTCAATATCCCACCACCAGCATTACAAACCTCTTCAGAATCAATATCATCAACATCAACATCTAATAATAATAATGAAGATGAAGCATATTCAGCATCTTCAATAACAGATACAATAGAAGATAAAATACCATTTCAAAAATATGTAGAATTTACATCATCGGTAAATTCAGAGAGCATTACTTTTCCATCTAGTGAAATGATTAAAATGTATCAACCTCTTGTATATATAGTAAACCTAGCAGACATTGCATCAAAAACACAACCACAACAACTACAATTTACTTTACAGCCAAACGAGAATTTCACATCGAATCCCATACAGCTGTATCTCTATGAAAAGAATTTAAACAAGTCTCCTGAAATTCAATTTGTAACTAGTATAAAGTTTGATTTATTCAAACAACCTGGTCAAGAGATATCCAAATACTCACAACAATTAAACTCCTCAAACCTTGATATGGAATACAGTAGTAGTGTTTACACAGATTATCATATATTTGATAATGCTTGTTTTGTATTTCAAGATTCTAGAATCATTTTAGAGCCCTGTGTATATGGTGGCTCATTATTTAAGTAATTATTTATCTATAATATATAGTATATCTAGTATATCTTTTTTACTAATATATATTTTTTAATCACAAAGTTATACATTAATACAAACAAATGGAACAACACCAATTACATTTAGTTTAACCAATAGAGTAATAAGAATTAAATATTTTCAAGATCCTTATTTACTTGCCGGTAATTTAACTGGTGGCTCACTTTCTTTTGCAATGACTTATGTAAATATAAATATAATATATATATATTTTTTAATATTATTATAATATTAACAATAATAATAATAATAAATTTAGGAAATGCAAAGAAAGCTAGGAATTGTATTTTTAATATTGGGACTTATTTCATCTATAATATTTTTAATACAACTTTGGATATTGGTAAAGATGAAAAAATTTAATGTCCCTGAAAAGATAAACTCTAATCAAGGTGATAGTGCTATGAGTAGTAGTAGTAGTTGTAGTACAATTGGTAATAATAATAATAATAATAATATTCATAATAATAACAATAATAATATTGTTAATAATAATATGATTATTGGCAATAATGAGCCATATGATCCAAATAGTATAGAAATGGATATCTATAACCAATATCCTCAATATCATCAACAACAACATAGTTTTATTGAGAATAATAGTAATAATAATATTATTAATAATAATCAACACCAACTACGAAATAGTATTAGTAATAGTAGTAATATAAACAATACTCATCGTCAACATATTAATCATCATCAATATCAACATCACAATGAAAATAATAGTGTTTATTATAGAAATAGTGATAGTATAAATACCTATGATAGCGATCAAGGAATAATTGTTGACATGACAAACAATGATGATCAGAGTTCAGAAAACGAGTATACTAGAAGCATATCTGTTGATTTTAATGATAATAATAGTAGTGTAAGTAATCACTCTACACCCATTATTAGTAGAGCCGCTCGTAATAGTGAATCCTCAAATAGAAGACATAGTTTTGCAAACACCAGAAGTCTTTCAAGTAATAGTGAAACAAGTATTTTATAAAATAAAATAAATAAACTATTATCATTCATCACCATCCTTTATATATAGAAATTAAAGTAGTAGTATGTTTATTGTTTGCTAAAAACTATGGTTACACAACTTTTTATTATTTTTTAAATTATTATTATTTGGTATTAATTATCTTGTTCACCACCGGTAATGGAGTTTGTTGAAGGAGTCGATGAGTTACTTGAATCAATATTATTTTGATTACTATCTTGATTATTATTAATAATTTCTTGATTATTTTCTACTACAACAAGAATTTGTTGTTCAAGTGATTTTGTAACGATAACAAGATCTTCTTCAGTTTCACTATCAACGTCGGCATCGGCACCTGAATCATCTGAAGAATCGTCGTCATAGTCGTACTCTTCAATATTGGCACCCATTTTGATTGGGAAATCTTTACCGACTTTGAGGACATTTTCAGCAGATGGAGAACGACGGAGTGTTTGAGTAGAGGACATGTGAGATTTGGTAGAGAGACGATTGGCAACCAAAGACATAAGGGTACGGGGAGGAGAGAGAGCCACAGAGTATTTATAGTCTTGGGGTGGCCACAACTCGTCGGGTGCACGGAGTTTGTGACGTTGGTTATTGAGTGATGGGGCTGCACCAGAGAATGGCATCGAGATTGGATAGTATCGAGTGATGGAATTTAAATTGATGGGTGCCAAATAATCGACGCCAACTTTGATACCCAAATTGATGGTGGGGGTGGGCTCCCAAGGGAGAATTTTGACCACGGGTGGATTGACTTTATTGGCCGAGGCCCTTTTAGCGAGATACTTGTCGGCGGCAGCCAAGAGCACAATATCGCCCTTGGATTCGGCGTCGGAACGAATGGAAATAACGCTGTCACGGTCATTTAAAAGGATAGATATTTGGAGTAGATATACATTTTCTTGCAACTTGGTAAAGCACTCTTTGGCCAAGGTGTAGTGGCCGGCATTCATGCACTCTCTACCAAAGTCTCGCATGTTTTCTTTGAGCTTGGCAAGTTGTCGCTTCTCTGTGTCGGTGGGTGACTTGAGTGCAAGCATTCTAGCAAACTCTTCAGAGAGATGTTTGTTGGCATCGCTGTATTGTTTGGAAGTCCAGGCCAACTTGAATTTATCCAAAAGGGTTTGTTTGCTTTGTGATGAATGCATCTCATTGGCCAATGAGTAGGCCAAGTCAATAAAAGACTTTTCTCTCAACTTGTCCAACACTGATCTACTTAGTCTTTTATAGTCAAATTTGGAAACGACATTTTGAAGACAAGAGCTAATAAATTTCTTTTCACCAAATTGGATAAATGGAGGCAAGGAGAGTACACCAAAGATTAAACACTCGAGCAATCCTACGGCCTGACAACGAACAGATGTCTCATTACGACCGGGTACTTGTTGACCTTGGTAGCCGAAAATCATACGGTCGGGCAAGATGGTTGACAAGATGATGGGTGAAATGGAGAGGGTGGTGATGGGTCTGGGTGGGATGTTGTTTTGGAGCGTTGTGTACATGAGATGGGTGGGAGTGGTGTATAAGAGAGTCCATTCGAGCCAAAAGATGCTGTGAAAGTAGGCATTGTTGGACTTGTGGTTGGGAGGCACCGATATCTGGTTGATGATCTTGAGCTGAGCATTGGTAATCATGATACGATGATCTGTGAGAATGGCGCAAATGTTTTGACCCGATTTAAGAGTGTCGGATTGCCACTCGACTTTAAACACCCTTTCGTTGGGATAGAGGTGGAGCGATGGAGAATCAGAGGAACAGTCAACGGCATAGTTGTCTTTAAACTCGGGTTTTAGGTTTTTGGAATAATACAAGCAAGCCTTTTCTTGTGAAAAGTATAGTACAACACGGCCATCTTGAAGAGGGGTTTGATGCACAGAGGTGATCTTTGGGGTGAGTGTGTGGTTTTTAAAGGCCGACATGCCCTGTTTGGTCACATTGGCGACTTTGGCTAACTTGCCGTCAAAGCCCAATATGAGAATCTGGTGGCCAACGGCCGAGTTGCCATTCATAAACACACAGTCGACGCCGTCGCCTTGTTGAGAAAAGCTTCCGTGAATGTCAGAGATGGTGTACTTGCTCAACTGAGTCTGGGTGGTGAGCGAGTGGCTGTCATAGATGAGGGCAAACAATTGCAACTCTTCATTGTATAAAAACTTTTTAGGCTTGGTGATCTCGTCGGCATTGTTGTTGATGACAGGTTGCTCGATAAGCTTTTTTGTGGTGCCGTTGAGTGGATAGTAGCACTTTACATAGGTTCCATCAAAAAAGGTGATCTCTGTTGGATAGTTGAATGTGCCGTCGGGTTGGAAAAAGAAACCCATGGGGATGGGCACATTGGAGACGAGTGGGAATGAGTGGTTGAGTGAATCAAATGAATTGATAGAGTAGATTTGTTGATATACATGTCTTACGGACGCAAAGCTTTGGCTGTTGAGGTTTGGTGCGAGGGGTGATATTGATACATTAAAGGTAGGCGATACTTCCCATTGAAGTGTCATATAGTTTTTGGTTGGATGTAAAACAAGATGGGTGGCTGTGAGTTTGGGTACTGATAAAGGCTTAGAGTTTTTGGGTAAATAACTAAATGGATCATTGGTTTCCGGTATAAATGTTGGTATTAATGATGATGGTACAATTGACTTGTTGGATATATTCACTTCCCAACATGTAATCTCTTCATTACCTGCTGGTGTAATTGATAACACTAGAAATACTGCTAAATGTGGATGATGTTGTACAGACATAATTGTATTACCTTTACATATAAATCCACTATTATGTTTTATAAAAGCATTAGTATTAATACTACTATTACTATCTCTTATTAAATAAGTTTATCCTTACTTTGCAATAATTTCTTGAGGATTATTTGAACTTAGATCACCATAAACTAAAGTTAAACCAGATGAACCAACCATAATCATGTATTTACCAGTCAGAGATTCAAAGGCTAAAAAGAAATTTGAAGAATGTTCAATGTTTCTAGAGTTTTCATAGGATGCAAAATCTTCAAAACTACTAGGATACGACATTTGTGTTCTAGTTTCCCAAATCTTTAATGATCCATCATTACTACAAGATGCCAATAATGATTTGGTTGGATGATGAGCTATTGATGAGATTGGTTTTTTATGTCCTTTTAATTTATATGGTAATGTTTTAAAGTCAACAACTAAAAAGAATTAAAGTTATCATATTAGTATATAGTAATATTAATATATATATATAATATATAACATTATACATTACCAACTATATCTTTAGAATTTAATTTTGAAAAATAAATAGTAGGCTTATTGGGTGCTATACATTTGGCAGTGATGGTTCTTGTATCAAACTCTTTGATTTGTGGTACAATCTTTAAAAGTTTATTTGTCTCTGGATCCCATAGATATGCGACACCAACCTCTGTTAGGCCCAACAATAATACTGTATTGCTTGAAGTTGTAACTGCTGCTAAATGTTTAATTGTTTCATTATGATCTACATATAACTTTCCTACAACACTATTTGATATAAAATCATAAACTAAGATAAAATGTAAAGTAGAGTTAATAAGTATAATAAATAGAGATATCCAAGATATATATAAAACATACAATAAATTTCATTTCTAATGGCTGCATACATGATTGGTGATTTTGGATGAAAACAAACAGTGTTGAATATAATTTGATTTGCTTGAAGATTGGATTGAATGATAGATTGTGTGTAATATGATTGTTGGCTAGGACCCATTCCTACCGAGGGTGAGGCAGAGGGTGTGTATTGAAGTGATGATAGATTGGATGACAACGATGATCCAATGGAATCTGATGAATTGATTGTACTGCCAACACCACCAATCAACACAATGTTGTTTGAAACGGGTGCCATTTGATCGCCAATGTTTACGTTGCTGTTGGTTTGTGATATAGTGATACCGGTAGAATTACCATCTTGACCATCTTGACCTTGACTTGATCCTGCATGATGTGCATTTTGACTATATTGGTGATTGTACTGATTGTGTTGTCCACCACTAATAGATGCCGATGCTGGTGAATGATAGGTAGTACTAGCAGTGTTGGCTATCTTTATCGATGAACAAACTCCTATTTTAAGTGACATTTATCTGATTGGATACTATCTATATATCTAGATAGTCTGTGTGTGCGCGTGTGTATTGATTGTTGTATTGATTGGGTATGTGTATGTGATTATCTCCGCTGATGTTGTTGTGTGTTTAAAGACTACTAATCACTCGTATAATATGATGTATCTAGTATGTAATATCTATCAATACTCTGGTATTAGATATAAATGCGCGTATCTACTCTACTACTCCTAGTTCTCTGTTCTAATCACAGAGTAATCAAATAAATAGTGTAAAAAAAAAAAAAAATTCTAAAAATTTTAAAATTTTTTTATGACAAAAGATATTTTTGGTGTGTGATAGTCTCTTTATCTTTGATACCTGATTTATATTAGTCGTAAAATTCATAAAAAAAAGACAATTAATACTAAAACAGTGACTTTTTAATCATTATACACCTCTATAAGAGTTGAATTGTCTTCTAGAGGATACAAGGTGAATGTTGACCAAAGTCAAATAACAAAAAAAAAAAGACTAACCCATTGTGGTGTGTGGGGTTGGCCACACAACTTTTTTCTTTGAAAAAAAAGGATTTATTCTATTAAAGAAATAGAGTATGTTTGATTTGAGAAATTAAATCTTTTCTCTAAAGAATTAGAGTAATACACTTCTCTTTGAGAGGTTTATCACATCAAATGTGTGGTGTTGTATTTAACAAAGATATTCTACAGCCTTTTGACCTAGATGGCTAGTATATTCTTCGCATACAACTTGTCTAGCTAAATAACCTGCTCCGGCTAGAATTGGAAGCAAGATAAAATAAATGGTATATTTGAGCACTTTATTACTCTTGAAACTTTTAATTACACTCTATAGTAGTAATTGTTAATATTAAAATTTTGTATAAAAAATTTTCAATTTAAATACTTACATTACAAGTAATATTTGCCATTTCAACTTCTTTAATATTTACTTTTGTTTTTAATTTACCTTGATTTAATTTACCCAACACTTGTTCATTGTATTCTTTGCAATAGATGGCAAGATTGTAAATAGACTCTTTACTAATCTTGGAATCTGATATATGGCTCCATTTTAATAATGTATACAAGAGAATATTATTAACTTGTGCAATATTATCCTTGTATCCATTCTTTAGGTAATTGATACAATTCTTATCCATTTTAATACAATTTATAATATTAAATAAAATCTATAGATTACAATATATTAGTATTTTAAAAATAATAAAATAATAAAAAATACATACATTTGTTCTAGTTTGTTCAATTGGAAGAGCTGCATTTACTAAAAGTACATAAAAGTAATCGGATGGAATTTTATGAGAAGGGAATAATTTATCCAAATCATAAAGAATATGAGAATATTTTACACCATCACCAGATGGAATTTTTGAAAGTGATTCTGTTAAAATATAATCTTGTAATGTATTTGAAATAACATTGGAATCAACAAAATCTTTATTTGATGAATTTGTTAATTTTCTAAATTTAGAAAATTTATAATTAATAAATGTTATAAAACTATTAATATATATAATTAATATATATACCTACTCATTATTTACAACTAGATCAGAAAATTTAGAAAATAAAGATAATACTTGATCATTAAGTTTGTTTTTATATAAAACTGGGAAAATAAGTTGTAACCAAACTAATTTATAATATATATATATTAATAAAAGAGAAATCATTAAAAAAGTAAAAAAACTTACTTGATAATGAAATATGGGGATTAATTGGTTGAATAAAGAACCAAAAGAATAATGAAATAACATTTGGTTTCAATGATTGAATATTCATTGATTTAAATGATGATACACCATTCAATAAAGTTTCTGGAAAATATCTAAATATTAATTGTAATAAAATTTCTAATCCAACTCCAGTAGTATTAATTGCTTCCTTATCTTTTAAAATTATTAATATTAATAATTAGATATATAAAAACTTTATAATAGTAACTTTTTACCTTTTCTTAAAATTGAAAGAATATTATGAATTAAGAATAAAGCAGTTGGAAGAATATTTGAAATTGGTTTAGATTTAAAAAACTTTTTAGTTTCATCTTTAAATTTATCATCAAATTTCTCTAAATAATCTACTCTAGAATCAAAGATAGCTGTATCACTTTCAACATTTCCAAAATGCTCTTCTAAACACTCTGCAATATACTTTATTTGTAAATCTGTAACAGAGGGATACTTTTTCTCTAAACTATCTAAAAGATTATAATAATTTTTAAAATTAAACTAGATATAATAGATGTATTAGTACTAGATATAAAAATATTAGATATAGAATAAATAAATACACTCTCAATTGCTTTCTCTAAAGAGACTTTTGGTGTACTTGATATTATTTTGGGAGAGTTGTTATTACTATTGGTCAACTTTTTCTTTTTTTGTTTGTTTTCAATATTAATTGCACCATAATGAAAACCTTTATTTGGGTCAACAGCTTGTTGTTTTGTTGATTTCTTTGGTGCATGTTGATTGCTTTGTTCAAAATCATCGACATCTTCATCAAGTAATCCCCATGGTGTTGATTTATTTTTACCACCACTAAAGGCTTTTGATGATTCATTAAACAACTGTTCAATTCTCTTTTGTTTCTCTTGATGTTCCTTTAGTTCAACATCTCTCTTTTTTTGCAACTCTTCCTTCTTTTTCAATCTCTTTTCATTGTTTTCTTGTTGTCTCTGCTCTTTGGTTGGAATATTAATCCATTCTCCACTATCAAATTCTTCATCAAAATCATTACTATTGTTATTATTGTTATTGTTATTCTTTGATGCTTTCTTTTTAGTCATTTTTAATGAGAGTAAATTAAATAATGTTTGTTCAAAAACTTTATGATATTGATTAAAAAAAATAAAATTGAGAAAAAAAAAAAAGGAAAAAAAAAATAGTAAATCTTGATTTCTAGATCCACAAGAAAATTAGAGTAATATGGGGGAGTTAAGGTCTGTACACATAATGATGTTTTATTAAGAATAGATTCTATTGAATATTGTCTCTCGGTGATACAAAATTAACATAACCTTTATAGTTATTGTTGTTATTACTAATATTACTTTTGTTGATTACATTCACCTCACCTTTGGGTGTAGAAGGACGAGAACTATTTGTTTCTATAGTTATTGGTGAACCTAAACTACTATTACTTTCACTATTTGTTACAGCAACAATGGAATTGAGTGATGAAGCTGATATTGGTGGAGAGCTGAAAGATGAATCACTAAAACTTCTTTTCTTGTAATGATTTTGAAGATGAGTTAAATTTGGTGAATGAGGAGAGGGAAGAGAAACTGGTGACTGAGGTGAGTGGGGTGAATCCTTATTTGGCAAAGTGTTGAATCCCATGAATCCTTTTAACAAAGAGTTCCACTTTTCTTGATCGATGTGATATTTTTTATTACTATTACTTTTGTTATTATTATTATTATTACTATTATTATTGTTGTTGTTATTATTAATATTACTATTTTCTACTATTTCATTAGTGACAAAACTATTATTATCAATATTTTCATTTTCAACTACTAATTGAAGAGTTGAATGATCAATATTTTCTAATTTTTAATTAAAGATATTAGTATAGGTATCAATAATAATAATAATAATAATAATAATATATACCATTTCTTGTTTTTTTAGAGTATCTTTCTGTCAAGAAATTTTCCTCGGTATCTGTAATTGAAGAGATTGAAAACAATTTTTCCACTTCATTAATTCTAGGTGAAGAAATGGAACTATCGGAATTTGGTATTGTTACATTAATCCTATTTAGAGCTGGTGCTACTCTTAAAGTACCATTTAAAGGTGATGGTGATGTTATTTGTTGATGTTGTTGTGTTGATAATTCTACTACTCTAGGTGAATTTGATCTAGAACTATTTGCACTTGAACTTATCAATCTTGGTGATACATTTCTAGGTGAATTATTATTACTTCTAGGTGATACATTATTAAAATTTAAATTTAATAAATTATTATTACTATTATTATTATAATTATTATTATTATTATTTTGATTATTATTATTATTACTATCAAATATTAAATTATCATAGCTATTACTTTGACTAATTCGATTATTATTATTTTGATTATTATTTTGATTATTTTGATTATTATTTTGATTATTTTGATTATTATTATTTAAACTTCCATTTCTTTTTCTTGATGAAAAATGCTTAATAATTGTCCAAGGATCAGACATATCTTTTAATCTCCAAAAACCATTTTGTTGATACTGTTCCATCCCAGATTCAAATAATTCTTTTGAATGAGATAGTATGTCTTGAATTTGTTTGTGCCAATTATCAGATTCTAAAAAAAAATAAAGATGATATATTAATATTTTTTAAATAAAAGATTAAATTAAAAATCATACTTTTCTTTTCAAAACATAAAACATCCCAATGTGATGACATAAATCCATAAACATCATGTTTTAAGTTAAAAAAATCTTTGGAAGGATATGAAGTTTTTAAACAAAAAAATACAACCCTCATAATATTTGCCCAAGTTTGTGCTTTTAAAATATTTGGTGATCCTCTATTACATAAACAACATTTTGTATAGATTGAACATTGATATGCATTTGGATTATTGTTATTATTATTATTATTATTACTACTATTATTATTATTATTATTATTATTGGTGTTACTATTATTATTACTATTATTTGGGTTATTTTGATTACTATTATTATTACTATTACTATTATTAATATTATTAGTATTTGAACTAATACTACTATTACTATTATTTAAACTATTATTACTATTGTTTAAATTACTATTATTACAATTGTTGATGCTACCATTACTATTATTCAAATCATCATTTGAATTCTGACTATTATTATTAAAATTACTATTGTTTTTGTTTTTATAAATGTTGTTTATAATATGAATACTATTATTTTCGTCAACATTTATAATATCCTTTTCCAAAGTTGGTGATTTATTCCCGATAGGTATTTGTTGTTGATTGGAATTAAAATTTTGTACAGGACTACTACTATTATTTAAATTATTATTATTACTACTATTATTTATTAAGGAATCTGGTAATGCTGATGTTGAAAATGAAATTCCTTTATTTGAATGTGTATAATAAGGATGTGGTGGTAAATTGGATACTTGGATTTGTTGTGGTTGTGGCGGTTGAATTTGAGGACTATTATTTCTGTTTGGTTGAATTTGAACTTGAGGTGGTAATGTAGATTGTAAATGATTGTAATAGGAGTTATAATCTTCTATCGCAATGGTGTTTGGTGGGACATGATATTTATAACGTGGTGAGTCAATAAAATGTGGATAACCACCTTGTGAATGAGGGATTTGGTGTGGTGATGGATGTCTTGAATAATGAATATTTGAATAACTATTTGATCTTGTGATTGGATGATAAGGATGGTGCCCTGTTGGTGAATGCGGCGGTGAGTAATATTGATTTGGTGGAACAACATATATAGGTTGAGGATGATATTGGGGTAATACTGTTGGATTTGATGTTGGTGATGATGGTTGTGAATGAATTTGATATTGTTGTGGTTGAGGTTGTTGATATGTCTGTTGTTGTTGTTGTTGTTGTTGTATATTAATTCCTTCCTCTGCAGGCCTATAATAATCTCTCCTATATGTCATTGTTGGAGGAAGAGGAGCTGGTGGTGAATTTATATTTATCTCTAAATTTCTTTTATGTTGTTGATTTTTTCGACTTTGTTTTTGCTGTTGCTGTTGCTGTTGCTGCTGCTGTTGCTGTATAAAATTGTTGTTGTCATATCTGTTTTCCATTTTCAATATTTGAGTTCCAATTGTGTTTTCCGGTTTAAACCAAAAACTGTCAAAATGTAAAAAAAAAAATGAAAAGAAAAAGATATTTTGTGCGAAAATTGAAAAAAATTACAACGCGAGCGTAAAAAAAAGATGTTTGATTTTTTTAAACTGTTTTAAAAAAAGGCCTTTGCATTTATGATAAAAAAAAGACAATAGAAAAAGTGATGTGCGTTTTTGGATAGAGCGCGAGTTGGAGGGTCGAAATATATAAAAAAAGAATAATAATAAAAAAAAAATAATATAAAAAGATTCTAATAATAGACTTTTTTTATGATAAAAAGAAATTATTATTACAACAATTAATAAGATGAAGGGATATGGATATATTATATAAATTAGATGGATGGTGGTACTCTATTATTGATACACGGGTATGATACTGATGTTGCAAAAGTGAAAAAATTTTGAAAAATTAAAAAAAAATATCTTTAGCTGTCATAGATCCTGGGCAATGTTGAGAGATGAGTGCCTAAAAAAGAATAAGAGCAAGAAAGAAAAAAGGTAATACACGTGCGAGTAGTGATATATTTATTATTTTACTATGATGTAGTAGTAAAATATTATTATGGTAATTTGAGTATTATTATTATTACAAACTATTATTATTATTGCTTTTTTGGGCTATAGAGAGTGGTTTTGTATGGTGGGTCTATATTTATTTTTGCGTGCAGGGTACTGATCGAATAAAAAATTGAACACACTAACACCAACTCAATCGGTACTATACAATATTAAGAGGGAAAAAAAAAAAAGAGAAAAGAAAAAAAAAAGATTTACTTGATGATGAGGTTCTTGATTAAAGAAATAAAAAATAAAATAAAAATAAAAATAAAATGTTTACGTTGAAGGATCATTCCCCTAAAATCTATAGTTTTAATGAGAATCATTATGATCCAAAACCCTCTCTCCCCAACAAAAGATTTTCCATAAAATCATCGTTCATTTTGAACAGATTGACGCAACCGCAATGCACATTATCCACTCGCCCTCCCCAATTTTTGCCCAATTTTGAATTGGAAAAGTTTGTGTGGAAAAAAATCTCGCCTCTGATCTCTTTTTTTTTAGTATGTGTTTTTTGTATTGAATTCTTTACGATTCACTGAATGGGCGCGCTTTCGGAAATAATTTTGTTGATATTTTGAATTAATAAAAAAAAATATGCTTTAAAAAACCTTTTTTTTTTTTTTAGTAAAACTTATGCCCTCGCTTGTCATAAAAGGTGGGAAAATTTTCGTCCCAATCAATCTTCTTTTGATGAATTATATCTGCTTTAATCCTTTACCCTGACGTAGAGGCAGACTTTCGTCTCTTGCCTAATTTGCAAATTAAATTAAAAAAAAAGTACTAGAAAGCATTAGTTTGGACTTTTAAGGGTTTTATTTTGATCACAAAAGACCAACAATATTTGCAAAATAAAATTAGGTCCGATTCCATTTATTGATATTTTTTTTTTTTGAACGACGACAAAAAAAAAAAAAAAAAAGAAGGGCTGGTATGTATTTTT
>AJWJ01000083.1:0-60985 GCA_000277445.1 Polysphondylium violaceum | reverse complement strand
TAAATAATAATAAATAAATAAATAAATAAATAAATAAATAAATAAATAAATAAATAAATAAATAAATAAATAAATAAATAAATAAATAAATAAACCAAATCGAGGGAAAAGCCTCTTTTGGAGTTTTCAGAGTATGTGTGAATAAAATGTAAAATTTGCAAAAAAACAAAAACTATTTTATTTGTGGCATATGACCACATACGAATGAATAATGACAACAACTCAGAATGATAGGAATAGTAATAATGCACCGTTTATCTATTATATTGAAAAGATGAAGAATATTAAAAGTATTCATTTGGTGATTAAACCCTGTGATGGGAAATCGTTTTATTACTTTAATGTGAAATCAACGCATCACTCGTATCAGATCGATATAAAGAATATACAAGACACGACACAACAGTACACCATAGATATAAAGCTACCCCTTCATTGTAAAATCGATCCCCGCTCAACGATACATAACCTTGAGTCAAATAACATACTATCCAATAACAACTCGATAGAGATAAAGAGTAGTTTACTCATAGACGACACAAACTTTGATCAACATTTATATCAAGACGATGTACTCCAAGATCACCATTCTATCGCACTCGACAGAATAGATTCATTGAAATCATCTCTATTTGATAATAGTAGTCATAGTAGTAATATATATTGTAAATACTGTTTCAATACTTTTATCAACGAACAACAACAACAACAAGAAGAATGGAAAGTAAAGCTACTGCCTTCATCCAATTGGGTAGATTTGATGGATATTTGGTTATGTGGATGTACAGGTACAACCTCATTCACAGATTTTCCCACCTCTGATATTACATCGATAAAGCAAACCTGTTTTGTTGGTGACAGATATCTATTGTTTCATTCAGATGATATAGATAAAGATCATGTATATAGCAGTAATAGTAGTCATAGTAGTAAAATAATAGATAAAGATCAACAATGGGATATAGTGCAATGCAAACTATGTCATTCTTCAATCGGATTGTCCAATGATAAACAAGATTATAAACTATTTAAACATCAATTAACTACCTCGACAAATATCAGTCTCACCGATATCAACACAAGTAATCTATTTAGACAATATACATTGGAAACCTATATCTCTACATACATTCTATCCGAACACAGGTCATCGATCATATACAAGTTTTTAATCGTTTCAATCACAGACAATACAGTTTACTCGATGATTTCATTATTAAATTGGGAAACTCTATTACTTTCCAATTTCAATAACATCGATAACGATATCAATTGTAAGTGTCGTAATCATAGACATCTTGATCCACACACAAATACTAATACACATCTACACACAGTTAAACCAATAATCAAAGTATTGTATAAAAACACATTTCTCAATAGTGGCGGTACAGATGCGCAAGACCAAGAGAAAGAAAGACAACAGAATCAAGAGATACTCAAGACCTGGAGCCAGAGTCATGATATAAAGAGAATCTATCTATTGCCACAAGACTGTATCGCCGTGCTGTCCATTCTTGCCAACAGCAATACCATCTATCCTCACCACAGAAAACATTTTAAAAACAATAATAATTTCAATATGGGCTATCTTTCCCTGCGCTAGTCCCATTGGGTATGGTGGTGGTGGTGTGGCATTTGTCGATAGAAGGTGAGACTGAATGGATGTCATGTCATTGCATAATTAATTCACCCTGCACCACACTCGCCATATGACAACACACCACTCATGCGCGCGAAAAAAACAAAAATTACCACACCCCACCACACCTTCTAAAAAAATCAAAAAAAAGTAAAAATTACTAGATTTTTAGTTTCTTTATTTGGAACAATGATTTCTTATTATTATAATTCTATGTTTTTGTATTTGAGTTTGCTTGCTTTCGCACCAGATTAATTATTTGTTTTTTTTCGTTTTAGTTTTTTATTTTTATTTTTGTTTTTAGAAAAAGATAATTTGTACAGATAATATTTATATATTTATATTTATAATATTTATTTAATTGTAAAGCAAAGACACATTCAATCAACTCACATATATATTTACACACACATACATACTACATACATACGTAAAATGGATTCACCTAAAGAGGAAGCAGTAGAAACATTAAACGCCTCCAAAAGAGAGATTATGATGTCGTTGATAAAGCAAATCAAAGTGGGTGGTGAAGTGGTGCATATGGTATTACCCTGTTTTCTATTACAACCTAGATCAACATTGGAAAGTTTTACAGATATGTTTAGTTGTTTAGATGAATTATTCAAGTATGTAATATAAATATAAATGACAAATAATAATATTAATATTAACACAAATCAATTATTAGAGTAAATGAAATAAATGATTCACAACAGAGATTCTTGCAATTTATTAAATTTTATTTATCAGGATGGCACACTAGACCCATGGGAATAAAGAAACCATTTAATCCAGTGATTGGGGAGGTGTTTGAAGGATTTTGGGATAAAAGCAGTGTACCAATAAGCAATAGCAACAACAACAGCGAAATGGAAGATATAACAGTATTCGAAGCAGAACAAATATCCCATCATCCACCTTTATCTGCCTATTGTCTTTACAATAAGGCCAGAGGAATAGTTGTCAATGGTAATGTTACACCAGCCTATGTAAAATATTTGGGTAATTCTGCAGAATCACATCTTCAGGGTGTGTTGTCTTTTAATTTCTTTAATGTTGGTGAACGATTCACAGCCACTCTTCCAACCATTGGTGTCAAGGGAATAATATTGGGCAAACTATCGCCTTTTACCTGTGGCAAAGCCATTGTCGAGAATGATAGATTCAAATGTGAACTCGAGTTTCTTTACAAGGGCTTGTTGGGCCGTACGAAAAATATCAATGGCATCAAAGGCGAGATATACGATCAGGGTAAACTCATCTACAAGCTCAAAGGCAATTGGGACAAAAAGGTATATCTTGTCAAACCCGACGACACAGAGACTCTTTTGTTGGACGTCTCTACTCTCAAGCCCTACCACATTGGCACCAAGCCTATTGAAGAGCAGCCTCCCAACAGTTCGTACCACATGTGGCAAAAGGTCACTGAAAACATCTTGGCCAACAACGATAGAGAAACCGCTGCAGAAAAACAAAAAATCGAAGAAAAACAGAGAATTGAGGAGGCAGAGAGAAAAAAGACTGGCAAGAAATGGGTGCCCACCAAATTTATCCACAGACCTATGAGTCAGAAATACCCAGACACCTATATGTACAAAGAACTAGACAATCTATTTCCCAATCAATACTCTTCCAAAGCAACCCAATAATAAACTAAAGCACTAGTATTGTAATAACTTTAAAATCAATTTCTCATTTTCAGCCTTTAACGTATCGTTTTCTAATTGGAGAGAGTCTATTTTTGCCTCAAGGATTTCCAGTCGAGGCTTAATGTACTCGTGTATTTCATCAACAGTTTGACACAACTGATCTCTCTCACCAGTGACAAGATGCAATTGTTTCTCATTACTTTTAATCTTTTCATCTTTTTCCCTATTGTCCAATTGCAATCTAACTATTTTATCTCCTAGATTTTTGAGTAATTGATTCATTTGCTTTGTGTGATCTTTTAATTGATCATATTTAATTTTAATATTTATCTATTTTTTAGTATTCATGTTAATAATTGATCATTAATATCGATTACAATATAAAACAATGATATATACATCATCTGAATTATTAAAATCATTCATTTTCAGTGACACTGGATTAGGTTTCTTGGTGAGTCATGAAAAGTCCCTGCTCTTCTTGTTTGGGTGTTTTTTTTTGATTTTTTTTTTTGATTTTTTTCAAAAAAAGTGAGATATTGCAATTCCCACTTTATTTGTAAAATTAGATAGACACATATGTACATATAAAATGGATTTAATAGACAGATGGAAGGCATGGTTTATTGCTTGGTTTGTTTGGATGTTTTCAATATTTTCAACACAAAATAGAAACATTCAGCCACAACAACAAGCAAGAACTATTTCCCATGCAAATAATAATAATAGCAATAACAGCAGTAATAATGATAGTTCAATCACTATACCTGAAACTACAACCAGTCCTCCACCAACTGCTGCAAATAGCAGTAACAGCAATAACAGCAATAACAATACACCATCAAAAAATGTATTTAAACATATAGATCAAAAACCAGTGATTAGTTTGAATAAGTATAAGGAAAGCATATCCAGACATCTACATGAATCGGATATCAGTGATAGAAACAACAGCATACTTGCCAATCTCTTGGTCGACGTTCAGAATTTCAACACATGTACAGATATCACTCTCCAGGCCGCCGGTATCAAACAACTATTGGACCGCTTGGGCGAGAATGAAAAGGTGAAATTTTGGATCGTCAATCAGGTGTTGGAGTCGTTTAAAAAGAGCTACAACATCTCGTCCAAGCAGGACCTACTCAGCTTCTATGCTGTACTGGTCAGCTGCGCGGTGAGAGAGAATACCAAGTTTAGAAAAGAACTGGTCGACGTCATACAGAATCTGCCACCATCGGTGTTGGGTGACTTGGAGAACAGAAATGTGTCAAGAGTGTTGGTCGATCTGCAGAGCGACGTATGTGAGTCTTTCCGATACGACAAGCCGTCGCCTCAATATAGCCATCTCGTTGCCCAGGTGTCTGGCACCGTGTTTAAGGCCATCAACGAACACGTGAATCCACAGGTCCCTTCTTCGCCATCGCCCATCATCATCAAAAATGAACTGTTGGCCTATCTCTTTCAAAGCATCTCTCTTGTCTACCAATCTAAAATCATTTTCCAACAGTTGATTGCCAATCAATTGGTTCAACCATCCCAAGAAACTCGATCAAGTATTTTAGATTACTTGTTTAGTTATCAACCAAGTATTGTCATTAATAATAATAGTAATAATGCAACAACAAAAACAACTACAACTACAACAACAACTACTACTTCAACAACAAACGACAATACTGTATAAGCAAACGAAAAGGATAATAATAAATATATACTCTGTATTACAATCAAATGCGTTGATCTTGATCTTTTTGTTTATTTATTTATATGTATTGAATACAACTTAATCATCATCTACATCACCACTCTTCATGAGTTTGAGGAAACCTTCTTGAGACAACTCGACACAACCCATTTGCTTCATTCTCTTTTTACCTTCTTTTTGTTTATCCAATAGCTTTCTTCGTCTGGTGATATCACCACCATAGCATTTGGCAGTGACATCTTTTCTCATGGCAGAGATACTCTCTCTGGCAAGTACGTCGTTGCCGATGGCGGCTTGGATGGCCACAGCAAACATTTGACGATCAATGATCTTTTTCAATTTCTTTACAATCAAACGACCGTGACGTTGAGCACGCGAACGGTGGACGATGGCAGAGAGGGAATCGACTTCTTCGGTATTGAGTAGGACTTTGACCTTTTGGACATCGGCCTCTTTGTAGCCGTCGTCTTCATAGTCGAGCGAGGCGTAGCCCGATGAGATTCTCTTGAGGTTGTCGAAAAAGTCGGTCACGACCTCGCTGAGGGGAAGCGAGAATGTGAGTTTGGCACGCTCGCCCTCCAAGTGCTCGTGGTTGAGTTGTATGCCTCTGCTGTCCATGCACAACTTGACAATGGCGCCATAGTACTCGCTGGGCGTCACAATGTGGCCCACAATCATGGGCTCCTGGGTGTTGGCAATTTCTTCGGGATCTGGGTACTCGGCAGGATTGGAGACCATCTTTTCCTTGCCGTTGGTTAACACGACCTTGTAGGGCACGGTGGGAGGTGTGGCAATGACAATTTGGTTGTATTCTTGTTCCAAACGCTGAAGGATGACGTCCATATGCAAGAGACCCAAGAAACCACAACGGAAACCTTGGCCCAGGGCATTACTGTGCTCTCTGCTCATCGATACGGACGAGTCGGTCAACATGAGCTTTTCAAAGGCTTCTTTGAGCGACTGGTAGTCGAGCGAGTCCACTGGATAGATACCGGCAAACACCATCTGTTTAGCAGGCTTAAAGCCGGCCAGGGCCTCGACTGGAAAGTCTTTTTTGTAAAATGTGTCGCCCACACGCGCTTCTTGGGTGG
Organism: Polysphondylium violaceum; assembly: GCA_000277445.1. Classification (NCBI taxonomy): domain Eukaryota; phylum Evosea; class Eumycetozoa; order Dictyosteliales; family Dictyosteliaceae; genus Polysphondylium; species Polysphondylium violaceum. Next base: position 54,898 of record AJWJ01000083.1, on the reverse strand, counting down.
TCTTCATGCCGGGTGTGATGTAGCCGACTTGGCCAGTATAGATGGCCCCGGTGGGCTCTTGCTCGGGATGCATGACTCCGAGATCCAACACCTCGTACTCTTGCAACGAGCTGGCAGACACGATCACATCGCCCTTTTTTACCTGTCCATCGAGGACATTGACCAAGGTGATGACACCACGGAATCTGTCAAACCACGAATCAAACAATAGGCCCTTGAAAGGCTTCTTGGGATCGCCAGTGGGTGGAGGCACCCTTTCCACCACAGCAGGGAATATATCGGGGATACCCAGCCCTGTCTTGGCACTAACCAACACACAGTCGTCTGGATGGAACCCAAATGTCTCTTTTAGTTGCTGCTTGACCATCTCGACGTTGGCTGTGGGCAAATCAATCTTGTTTATCACAGGAATAACCTCGAGGCCAGAGTCGAGGGCCAAATAGTAGTTGGCCATCGTCTGTGCCTGCACGCCCTGGCACGCATCCACCACCAATAATGCGCCCTGACAGGCCATCAAGGATCTCGACACCTCGTAATTAAAATCCACATGGCCCGGTGTATCGATAAGATTCAATAAATAGTTTTCGCCATCCTCCTTGTGTTTGTACACCATCGAGCATGTCTGTGCCTTGACTGTGATGCCTCTCTCTTTTTCCACCTGCAGTTTATCTAAATACTGTTCTCGTCTATTCTCATTCTTTTCCTTTAATCCCAAACTATCCTCCCCACTACCGTATATATTCTTTGGCAGTGTGCCTGTATATGATAATAACTTTGTACTTAGAGTTGTTTTACCATGATCTATATATAGTAACATTATCACTTATTAATACCAGATCACATCCTGGATCACCACAAAACACTTACCTATGTGGGCGATAATACTGAAATTTCTGACTTTATTAGGAGGATAGGCAGACACGTTGATCTTTTCGGGTGTGTATGTACAAAAGTATCTGTATTTGTCATTCGATTTAAATGATATTGACACTACATTGGAAGGAATCCTACAACTACTACTCAAAGTAGGTGTTGCCTTTAATAGCAATGAAAGCATTCGTCGTTTATAAATATGGACATATCTTCATTTTTCGATTGATTTTGCAAAAAAAGTTTTTCTGTTTTTTTTTTTTAATTTTTTTTTTTTTTATTTTGTTGTAATTTCAAACAAAGAATGAATGGATATTAGGCTATTCAGAAAAGTATTTAAGAACAAATATCTATGGAAACGAATCTTTGAGTTGGTGTGTTTGGCAAGACAGGGAGATGGGGTGAATCGACTGCGGTATGATGATGTCGTTGAGGTGGATTGGATGATACGGAATGGCCATTTTGGAATACTTGAAGAAAAGGTCAGGAGGGGATACACGCTCTCGCTCGACCTAGACTTCACAGAGCTGCTGTTTCGTGTCAAACACAGAGACACCTTTGTCGCCCTGTTTGAGCGATATAGAGCGCACATGACACAGGATGGCCATTTGGCCCCTTGGTGTCTGGGACAGGCAGTCACTGACAACAATTTGGTGGCGCTAGAGTATATGGTACAAAAGCGGTACTATGCACAGGGCCGATACAACTTGGCAGACGAGGTGTTTATCAAAAAGGATGAATTGGATCCAAAGATACTGCGATTACTGTTTGAATCGAGGCTTTTTAGGCCACAACCTTGCACGATATCCAACTTTACGTTCAAGTATTCGCAAGAGACGTTTGATGTCTTTGGAGAGTATGTGCAAAAGATAGAGGCATTCAGGAGTGACACGGCTGCCAAAGAAGCCATTCAAGCAATGCTACGCGTCCCGGTGCCTCGACAGTGGTTCAAGGCGCTCTATCCTTTGTTTAAGCCTGTGGACTTTGATATCGAGGGTGTCGATATTGCCTCAATAGAGATACTCGATCCTGACCTATTAGTCTATTTGCATCAGTCAAGCGCACTCTCCACAGAGCTGTTGCAAAAGATAAAGATCAATCTAAGAAACGTCCGGATTGAGCATGTAGACATACTCGAACGCGCTATAGAGTGTGGCATTATTGAGCAAAACGAAGTCAAAGACCTGCTCAAGTTATTTATGAAAAGAAACATTGGGCTGACTGTTCACCTGTTGGAGAGGTTTCCCGACTATGAGATGGATAGCTCTGAACACAGCGTTCTCAGACGCTCTATTGACGTGTACAAAGACCAACTCGTGTGGAGATTACTCGACAGGGGATTGGACTTGGGAGCAAACACATGGATGGGCAAATCCTTGCTTCATGGGCCTCCAGACCAATTCATAGAGCTATGGAATAGACTCTCTGATGGGGATATGGGTATCAATGACGCTGCTTTGGAGAGTCTCTTTAAATCATGTAATCTCAAGGCTCTCTATTTTATCCTCGACAAAGGCTATAGCTTTGAGAAAGATAAATTCTTTTCAAATCAACACCTGATAGGTCTTCTCAAGATCACACATGCAGATAGCTTTGATTTTCTTAAATTACTCATCAGTCGGTCAGACATCTCATTCTCGCAACAGGATTTCCACCAACTCTTGGTAAAGGCAGGAGGCACCTATTGCTCTAATCTGGCGGCATTCAAGATCTTTCAGCTTGCCTACTCTAAATCGGCGACATCAATCGACCAACCTGCCATCCTGGATATCTATAAAAAAGCTATTGTCAAGGGCAATTTATTCGTCGTCCGGTTCCTCGACAACTGTCCAAACCTCGTATTGACCCTCACCGAACTCGATGTAATCCCAGACGTCAATTTCGACATGGTCGTGTATTTCACCCAAGAGCACAAAAACACCTACATCCAGACCATACTCGCGAGCACCAAGTACCTGGCCAAGGCCATCCAATACAATGATATTGCCGTCTCAAAATATTTATTAACTCACTACAAGAGGGAACGCATCGATCCCCTGGTCAAGTACATCGCTCAAACACGAAATCTTCCCATTCTCGTCTACATCCACAACCACATGTCCACCCTCTTCACCGCAAAACCGGCATCATTCCAACCAGTCTATGACCAAGCGGTCCTCATCAAAAATGAAACTATTGTAAATTTCTTTAAAAACTATATGAAAAAGGGAAAATAAACACAATGAAAATTCATTTCCCAATTCGGTGGGTCTCTGTTTTTTTCGTTTTTCACAATCTGATTTATCGAAAATTCGAGATCGCTTTCTGGCCAAAAGTTTGATTTTTTTCAAATCACAATTAGAATAACAATGAAACACAAATATAAAAACTTCATAAAAAGTAGTGTATATACAAATTATTATTTTATTTACAAATAATATTGAATTGATAAATTAAACAATATTAAAAAAAGATCAAGTTGAAATTTTTGAGGGGATTAAATCTCTAGAATATCTTCTTAGATCCAAACTTAGAGGTTTCATTAACGAAGAATCTCTAGAGTTTGGAAAAGTATTATTTACCTCACCCATTTTTAAACCAATACTGTGTTTAGGGGATAATGTGAATCCTTTTGTCTGACAACTCTGTTCTTGTTCAAACTGGGACTGTTTCATCATCTTATTACTATTCTTATTATTATTTTCATCTACACAATATTCTATTGGAACATTTTCACAAATTGTAATTACATTTTTACTTTCATATATTGTTGGCTCTTCTTGTTGTTTTTTCATCTGATAAATATTTGCAACTTGATTTTGCATTTGTTGTTGAATCAATTGTTGTTCATATTTATAATAGTTTTCTTTTTTACATTTATCATAGTCACTATAGTAATTTGAATTGTCTTCATCGGAAGAGAGACTACTTTCAGAGAGAGATAAAGAGGACAGTGAGGATTTTAAATCAATCTCATTATTTCCATTTGTATTATATTCTTCTTCTTGTTCTTCTTCCTCATTTGAATCTCCATCTTGTTGTTGAGATTGACATTGTTGATTTTGATTTTGGCAATTACTTTCCTCTTGGAGACGAATATCGCTACTACCTCCTCCACCTCCACCCCCACCAACACTATGATGATCATAACTGTCATAAGAACCACTATTGGCAAATGTTTCAATAAAAGTAGAATCATTGAAGATCGTCATCAAATTTATCAACAAAGGCTTTGGAATTCTATCTCTATTCTCTTGAATGTATTCCAATATTTCGTCACATGATTGATTCAAATTATCCACTCTTTGGATCAATTTTGAATAAATACTATTTGTTCCAACGCCACCATTTGCCAATAAATTTCCAGATGATAAATTTATACTATTATATTTTTTAATCAACTCTTGGACAGAGTGTCTTGATATCATTCTTTTTGATTTCCTATTTGTAGATGATTTTCTAAAATAGATTGGTTGATTTTCTTCGTAACTATCGTTATTATTTTGTTCTTCTTCCTCTTCTCTATCCCACAGCTCCTTATTATTGTTGACAGATTTTGTCAAAGTATTTGATTTGGATGGAAATAAATTTTTGGATAAAGAAGATGATAAAGTTGACTTTTGGCTAATAGGAGTGTTGTTGCTGCTGCTGTCACTACTATTATTACCACTTTCAATTGATGAATTAAATAAATGAATGGCTTTTAAATCAATATTTGGCTTTTTAAATAGCTGGTGCAAAGTTTTGAAATCGATGGGATCCAATGTTGAAAATGGTGAAAAATATCTATTGATTTGTAATTGAGTTGATTTTTTTCTTTCACTTGGAAAAGGGGTTTGTCTTTCCCTGTTTAAAAGAATAAATTAATATTGATGTCAGTCAATAATGTAACAATTTTATCTGATACACTATAGACAAAATAAATAATAAATAAAAACGATAATGGTAATAGTAAATTAAACTACACAACTACTAAACACACAAATGTGAGAATGAAAATAAAGATAGATTAAAAATACAAATTGATTAGAAAAAAAAAAAACTGGTGAAACAGTGCCAAACACAAACTCACTCAATTAATAAGATGTTTGTTGTTGTCGATGGTTTTTCTTTCTTTCTTTCTTTGAGTGTGCTTTTTTTTTTTTCTGTTTTTTTGGCTGTTTTTGGATGTTTTTATTGTAATAATGGTGACAAAATGGAGGAGGGGTGTATATCATGTTATTGTTTAGTTTGGGTAAAATGAGCTCATGAGAATTAATTAAAAAAACACACACAATTCTCCTTCTTTTTTTATCATTATGATATACACAGGCACACACACACACTCACAAAGCAATATCACATTATTATCACACACACACACACAAATATTTAACAACAACCAATTTTAGGTTTGAAATTAAAAAAAAATATGTGTGGTTAATCTTATCATCATAATAATAAATATCACATTATTTTCTCCCCACAAATTTCATTGGATGATTAAATATAATTAAATGTAATAAAGGGGGGTCTGTGATGTTTGATTATTTTTGATGTGCACTAATGATGCAAAATACAAACAAACACATCCAAATTTATAAACACACTAACACACATTCACCACACTTACTATTTCTATCCCAATATTATCACCACAAACACACGCACACACACATGAATGAACTGCTATATCAACAACAACAACCACAACCAAATATACATATATATTAATTCAACCCTGCAACACCCCACATCTCCTCAATGAGGAATTGTTTAGACACAATCACTCACGCCATATGATTGAATAATCAACAACAATGTCCATTGATGAATTCATCTATCTAGATTCCATCGAACATCACATTACAATGATTTGATGAATAATTAAAATATACAACAACAACAACAATGAATAAAAATATGACAACAAACCCCACCCTTTATCCCCAGACAAACAATGAGAGATAATGATTGAATAAGTATTGGTAGGAAAATCAAATTACAATTAAACCATGAATACGAGTTTTCTATGACAACAACAAACGCGAATATACATACGTTCCAAAAGAAACTATTTTGTTGTAAATTAAATCTCTTTCTTGTTGATTCGAAGTTTTAAATAAATATGTTCTTTGATTATTTCGTAGTCGTAGTCCGGTTTGATCCTGAATTCTAATACTCGTCTCTGAAATTGGTATTACTAGTAAGGGTAATAATAAAGTGTGAGTGCTCAATTAATTTATATATAACTGTGGTGTGGATGAGCACTTATTAAGTGTTATAATAAAAATAATAAATTACCATTTACAGGATACTGGGATATCCTTTTTTTGTAACACAAGATTTTATTATGTAAAATTTTGAACCATCTTTGTGACCATCCAACTTTTCCTTTTTTATGAATATAACCTTGATACAATAAAATATTTGCCTCCTATTATGATGATGATAATGACCGTTATAGTTTTTGTTTTTAAATTCATATAATGATTATATTTTTTTTAATAAAAATTCATGTCACATTTTTGTTTTTTGATTATTAGAATGTTGATGGCCAGAGCATCTTTAAATACATATAAGTAAATATACTTTTTACTTACAGGTGATTGATAATTATCGGGATCTTTTGAAATTCTAGTAAACAGTTGAACCATCTCCAAGGCCATTGTCTCTGAGGATGAATAGAAATCATATGATTTGGGTTCAAATGTTTTAAATGTAAATAGTTTTTTATTCTCTAATGAGAGTCGAGGGATGTCTATGGAAGAGAATGGAATCGATATCAATTTCTTTCCTCTTCTGCATATCAGTAGTACCCTGATATTGAAATCCAAATGCAAGACAAAGGATTTAAGTTTATCTTTAATATTGACATAAACACAAAACTGAACAAACGATGACGATAAATAAGTACAATCTTTTACAAATGCTGCTGTTGCGGTACTACTACCTGTCGTGGTGGTCGTAGTTGTTGTTGTTGTGGTTGTCATCGTCATTGTATATTATCAATAATAATAATCATTTATTATTAAAAATCTATAATAATGATTTTGATGAGATGAAAAAGTTAATATGATGAATGTGTGATTGAGAACGGAATCTAATAAAGATTATCTAATATTATTATTAATTTATTAATTTATTATTCACAAAAGGAAACGGACTCCCACATAAAGGTTTCTCTGAGTGGCTGAGGATTTTTTTAAAAACAACAATTTCAAATAATTTGGGAAAAATAAAAATTTGTCAAAAAATCTAGATTTGTTTTTTATTTTTTTGAATTTTCAAATGAAAATCGAATCTTATTGGGCAAAGCTATTTAAAGATTTTTTTCAGCACATATTTCCAATTTAGGCTTTAAGCCATATTTTTTCAAAAACTTTAAAATGATAGACGAATGACAAACCATTTTATAGAACGCCATCCTCATCAACCATTCATTTCTATATTTATATCAGATTAATTTCATATCAAATCTAAATTAAATTTCAGACAATTTCTTTCGAGGCAGATATGAGTCCACACCATATGTTTCGCAAACAAATATGAGTCCCAGACATTGGAAAGGATGATGTCCTCAATTATCCTAATCATATCATCATATAAATTTAAATCAAAATAGTCAATATAACATGTTGTAAATAAAATAAATAACTTTTAAAATTTTATATGTATGAATTTATCCATTGTGGTTGACTAATTATAAATGAGGTACACCAATTGCTTTCATAATGGCAGTTATAATTGATGTAATACCTTCGCCCAAAACAAAACCAGAAGCCACGATAATCATATATTCACGGAAAGAATTTAAATTTTTTCTTTTCCAATAAAATTGAGCTACGGTGCCGATGCATCTGGCAATGGTGTAATTTGGTTGAACATACATGCCGATAGCGAGTGCAATGCCACTTGGTAAAAATCTTTCGGTCGAGGGTTTGATGGCCTCAATGATGGGGATAAAAGACACGAGAACACCGGCAACTATACAAAATCCCAATACATTGGTGGCCAATTGACCGCCATTGACAAGCTTGGCCATACTCAACCAAACCACATGAGTTGGTGCTCTGAGCTCTACAGAGGGGATGTCATAGGCGTAGGAATACAATTCAAAAGAGAGGACTGCGAAAAATATAGAGAAAAAGGAGCCAATCAATTGGCCGTAAAACTGGACCTTGGGTGAGGCCTTTAAGAGATGTCCTGTTTTCAAGTCTTGCATCATATCACCGGCCTGTTGGGCGCCTGCCTCGGCAATGGCACCCGCGACGAGATTAGAGAGAATGTTTTTGGGGGCAATGACGGCAAAGATGATTTGCGAGATCTTACCAATGCCACTGACGGGATTTAAATCTGTTTCACCAAGAGCCCTGACGGCCAACACACTGGTGAGAAGGGCCATGACCACGGCGACAATGGTCTCATAGAATTTGACATCATACAAGGGGGACACGATAACTATACAAGTGATAGCAGATACCACCAAACCAATGATCCACCACATGTGTGGCACACGTTCGCTCAAGGGTGCTGGATCGGCGCTAGACTTGTCGTCATAGACGCTTGCTCTTCCAATGCCAAAACGATGCAACACATACTGCACCAAGAGAACCAACAGCGACACAATCGACTCTGACAACATGATAAACAAAGAGATCCACAGGATCCAGCCCGAGGCACCGGTGGTAAAATCTCCGACAGCTCCTGGTGCCCAGCCGAGGGCCTTTGCCATGGGGCCCAAAATAGCCCAGCCTAAAACAGCGCCTACAAACATAGAGATACCTGTTTTGGTGCCCATAATCATTCCCTGGCCGACATAGCTCAGCGAGGGTGTCAAGCCCCAAAAAAACATCTTTGCGTTGGTGCCAAACACAGGCAAGAGCTTGAGGATGGGGAAAAAGTAACTAAACAGCGTGTACAACGCCGATGCAGTAAACGAGTAAAACAACACCTTCCATTTGGTATTCCAATATTTCTCTTGCTCTGTGTACTCGTCCTCTTGCATCATGATCTGGCTGCTGTTTGTCAACTCTTTGGTTTCAAACTCCGCAGAACTGTTGTCCTGATCGATTGCGCTCGGGTGGTGTTGGTGATGCTCTTCCTCTTGCATCAAGAGTTCTGGATGCACCTGATCATTTCTCAATTTATGCAACACCTTTATCATTTGTGCGGTGGCCAATCCAGAGGGAAACTTTAGTTTCTCGACCAAGATTGTTTGCTTACGGAGTGGCACGGCAAAAAACACGCCAAAAAAGGCCAAAGAAAAGGCCCACAGAGTAAGTGCCCACCACGACAAGTAAGAGGGCAAGGTTTGTGTGTCGGGGTTATCGCCTTGGTACAATACCTTGAGTGCTGGTATAATACCGACAAAACCACCAGCCAGTGGCATTGTGGCGGTAGCTACAGCGATCGTCTGCAACAATACATTTTCAAACTGATTAAATTTGATGGCCAATCTTTTCTCGAGTAATTTAAAAAACAGAAAGCCCAACAGCGTGCTTTGCAACGATCCCATCGTCACCCATCCACTCTGTAGTCCAAAATACATATTACTAAAACACATTAATCCACCAACAACAATTCCCGCCACAATCGATCTAAATGTAATTTGTTTTAAATGTATATCTGTACCATCATGTTCATTTCCTTTTTTATCTATGTTATTGTTATTATTATTGTTGTTATTGTTTTCATTCATTTTTGATTGACATACAAGGTAATAAATAATATATGTGGTAAGTAAATGATTAAATTTGACATTTTATGTTTCTCTATTTCTGTATTTTATGTGTGGGGTTGGTGTGGTGTTGTGTGTGTTTATGTATGTATTAATTAAAATAATACCTGTTATATTTCGCAATGATTCGTTATAATCGTCATCACTACTATTATAAGTTTCATGATTGATATCACTATCTACTAATATTACACCATTTTCTTCTTCTTCTTCTTCATGTAGTCGATTCATCATAATTTTTTAAAAACAAACCAATAGTATTATATACCTTTTTCGCCAAAAGAGTATTTATTACTATATTTGTTTGTTTGTTTATTTATATACACAGAATATTATGATGATAATAATAATGATACTCTATCAATACTGTATTATTATTGATCCAACAATAGCAATAGCATCCAATTTACGTAATAAAATAGAGAAGCATAGAATGTGCGAGAAGAAGGGCAATTCAGAATGAAAATAAAATAAAAATTAAAAAAATTAAAATTTATGAAAAGATTTTTTTGTCCCATATCCCAGACAAATCTATAAAAAATAAATGCAAGAAATATATATAAATGATCAATTCGAGTTGATACACCCATTCGATTGCCTCTTGATATGAACTCTAGATAAACTAACCAAGTGACATATCAATAGCAATCTAATGTGTAATCTTTCAAGTTATTACGATATTATATCAGATTCTATCAGTATAGAATAACAACTAATGAGCTAATGAATAAATAATATTTGATTTGGGTTTATTAAGTGTTTATTTAGAAAAGAGGGAGGAAAGAAAATGCCTAACATATGATGCGTTTAAAATGAGTTGTTGTGTTGTTACTATTAATGTTTAATTGCACAATCATAGCACAAGGGATGGTTATTGACTTCATAGTAATTGAGATTTGGAAAAGGTGATTTACAGTCATAGCAACGGAAACAAGAGTTGTTGTTGTGGTACTTGGATCCCAAAACTTTGATCACTCCCTCTGATTTTGAGTCGATGCTGTTGTTGCAGTAGTCGCATGTCTCGTATTTGGTCTTGACTTGGTTGGTGATGCATTTGGCGCACCATGGCTTGCCTTCGTATTGGAAAAACTCATTGTCTGGGAACGAGGTGTGACAAGAGTTGCACTTGAAGCATTCAGTGTGGAAGGTGTTGTTCATGGCTGTGACGACAGTGCCGTGGATGGGTTTGTCGCACATGTGGCATATCTTGTGGACGACAAACTTTCTGTCAAAGCAGAGCTCGCAGTATGGCTGGCCCTCGTGTGCGACAAAGTTTTGGATGGCATTATTGCACTCGACGCAGGTAAAGTGGTCAATGTGCCAGGCTTGCTCGAGGGCTTTAAAGTGGTTGCCCTCAATGACACCGTGACATCTGGCACAGAGCAAGTCGTCTGAATCATTTCTTGGGGTGGTTGGTTTGGCGGCTGGGGTCTTGTTGGTGATGGTGGTTGTTGTTGTTGTTTCTTCTTCTTTTGCTGCGGGAGCTGGAGGATGTACTTTGTGGATGTTGTGTGGGTTGGTGGAGGCGGCAACATGTGGGATCTCTTTTTCTTCTTTGGGTGCTGGTGTTGGTGTTGATGCTGGTGGTGCTGATACTTTATGGATGTTGTGTGGATTGGTAGAGGCGGCAACATGTGGAGTTTCTTTTTCTTCCTTGGGTGCTGGTACTTTATGAATGTTGTGTGGATTGGTGGAAGCAGCTACGTGTGGAGTGGATGATGTTGGTGTTGTTGGTTTGGCAATGGGTGGTGGAATATCCATGTTTGGTTTTGGTGATGATGTGGCAGTTGGTGAGGCTGGCTTGCTGACAACGGGTGCTGGCTTGGCTGGGCTTTTGATGGTGGGGGCTTGTTTGAGTGCGGTGGCAGTGCTGGTGACTCTGGGTGGAGCTGATTGAACTGAAACACTTTGGACAACTCTGCCAATTGGATTGACTGGTCCTGCAGCTGGACTCACCCAGTTTGGTGCTTGACTGCCTGGTTTGGTGGTTACTTTAGGAGCTGCTGAAACTGATGTGGTGGAAGTATGAGTGGTGGTGGTTGTAGTTGTGGTTGATGAAGGGGCTTTAGTTGTTACTGGTGCTGCTGGTGCTGGTGGATTACCGCTTGGAGTAATAGTATGTTCCGATACAACTTCATTCTTGTGTTCAGTGTGAGTTGCATTGACTGGTTCTTGAGGGGTGGTGGTTGTTGTTGGTTTGGCAATGGGTGGTGGAATATCCATATTTGGTTTTGGTGATGATGTGGCGGTACCACTGCTTCCAGCACTAGTGGAAGTGGCAGAAGGTGGAAGTGGGGTTGGTGTTGGTACAGCTGCTGGTTTGGCAACTGGATTTGAAGCGGCTGGTGCTGGTGCATTGTTATTTGCTCCAGGTGCTGGTTTTGGTGCTGGCTTTGAAAGAATTGGTGCTTTTGAAATAACTGGTGCTGGTCTTAATACACCAGTCGATTGTTTAATAACTGGCTTTGATACTGATGTTACATAACCTGGTTTGCTACCCGGTGTGGTTGTCGTATTTGCTGTAACAGTTTTAACTGGTGCTGATGTTGTTGGTGCTGGTGCTGCTGGTGCACTTGAATTACCTGTTTCATTTCCCTATGGTAATTTAAAAAATTGATATTAATTATTTGTTTTTTTTCTGTACAACATTTCCTTTTTGATCAAATTCAACATAATTGATTGACATTGACATTGACATTGATTGTTCAATTCAATTTCACAATTTCACAATTTCACAAATTGATTATTGAAAAAAAAAAAAAAAAAAAAAAAAGTAAAAAGAACAAAAAAAGAGTTTCATACCTTAGTGCTTCTAAGCTTGGGCATTCCACCTGCAAAAATATCACCAAATCCAGATGGACCTGCTCCGGCTGGACGAGATCCACCAGATGGTCCTGAAGATGATGATCCTGACGATTTTGCTGGTTCTAAAAATAATTAATTACAAAAATTAGCATTTAATCTTGATTGACTGACTGATTCCACTGTAATATATGTAGATATGAATATTTACCTAAAGGTGGCTTCTTTTCATTGGTTGATACTTTTTTTAATTTTGATGAATTAAAACCCTCGATAGAGCCCAACAAAGCTGAACGTCCTGCAGAGGCTGGTTTGGCAGAGACGGGTGGTGGGGGAGGTGGGGCTGGGGCGGGTGGAGGTGGAGGTGGTGGGGCTACGTCTGACATGAATATATGATACGATTACTACTACTACTAAATTACTAAACTACAAAGAAATAAATAATAAATTATATGTTGTTGTTGATTGTTGAGATGGTACAAGAAATTGAAAAAATTGAAAAAAAAAATAAATGATTAAAAATAAAGTGATGGAGTGGGTGGTGGGGCTATGATGGTGGGCAAACGTAAAATAGAAATACAACAACAATGTGTGTGTGTGTCTCTTCTCTTTTACACTAGTGTCACCTAATCAGAACAAACAACAATTACAAAAAGGAATTTGAAAAATAAAAATAAAAAACAAAAAAAAAAATAAAAAACTGTTACAGCAGGGGTTTGATTGTTTGAAAAAACACACTGCGACAATTATGGAAGTTTATTGAGAGTGGTGAATGATGAAAAAGGGGTAGAGATGTTATATTTGTCAAATACACACAGCACACAATAATTTTAGATTATAATGAGATGTATGATACTGATACAGATATAGAAAAATGAAAATGATAACCTAGTTGTAAATGGTTATTTGATTTTTTTTTTATTTTTCAATTTAATTTCAATAAAAATGATTCATATTTTTTCAGTGACCCAAGTTGATTTGATGAAATTATTATTATAAAATTTTGAAAAATTTGCCTTTTTTTTTTTTTTTTTAGAATTTTTTTGTATTTTAAATTAACGGTTGGAATAAATGAAATCGATATATTTGCTTGAAAAATTTTGTCAGGTGGCATTGATTTACTATATATGAAATCATAAATAAAAACTCATTGGACCAAATGGGAAAGTAGAGAGAGTTAATCATATTTTACTCCTTGTTTTTACTGTTAAATCTAAATTAGATTTCGCTAATATAAGGGAATAAAAATTTGGGCTTGACAGTCAATGTCTGATAATGAATAAAGTCCTTTTTGAAAAAGCTTTGACCGGGGCCATTTGTTTTAATAGAATATTCTGTACAAAATACCAAAATAATAAAATAAAAACGATCTTTATATTGAATTAACCAAGATTTAAATTTGGTATTTTGATTTATTGATTATTCTAAATAGAAAAAAAAAAAAAAAATAATACATATTTATATATTGGATTGGAATGAATTAAAATTCATAAAACTATTATTACTATTATGGTTTACTATTACAAAAAGATTAATATTTTTAAAAAAAATCTGGAAAAATAATTTAATGAACAGAAATTTCTTCATAGTCTTCTTTGTTGAAATCTTCTTCATCTTCGCTATCACTTGGATGATAAATTACACTTCTTGAATCCTCCTCATCATATTCATCTTGTTGGTGTTGTTGTAGTTGTTGTGGAGAGGCCCTAATAAAACTATTTCCTGATTTTTGTTGACCAATACTAATTGTACTCCTACTGACATTACTATTTGGTTTAACTTGATTATTACTTGAAGTTAAATTGCTGGTATTATTACTATTATTTGATGCAGTTGTTGTTGTTGTAGCTACTGGTTGTTTTTTACTTGCTGGTTTTGGTGGTGGGGTTGGGGTTTGTTGAGCACCATTTTGATTTTGTAAAAATGGTGATTGGACTTTATTTGGTCTATTTGTACCACCAACTGGGGTTGGAGCTTGAGTATTTGAATTTACATTATTTGCAGGTGGATATCTATTGAGAACAGATTTGTTATTTGGTGGTGGTTTAGTGGTTGGTAATTTTCTGGCTGTTCCATTTGCATCTGATGAAGTAGAGGCGGGGGCTGGGTTCTTGTTTCTCAAAATAGAGGCAGTCTTTGTATTTGAGTTCAAAATGACAACACTACCCTTGAGCGATTCGGCTCTTTGAATACTGGCATATGCAACTGATGCTCTGGTTGGTGGCAAATTACCCATCTTGCTACCAGAGTTTCTTTGTTGCTCGGTAGCAGCTTGTTCTTCCATCTTTCTAATCTTTTCTGCACGTTTTTCTTTGAGTAATGGAATGCATTCGTTGACAAGTTTTTGAAGGATTTGTTGAGAGCTACCCTTGAGAATGAATGGATGACTTAGGAGTTGTTGAGCTGATGGTCTGCTGGCGGGATTCATAGAGAGACAGAGCTTTACAAAATCGACAAACTCTGGACTCCAATCGGATGGTGTTTTAAGGGTGGGTGGTGGTTGATGAGGAATGGTGAAGATGACTCTACTTGGTGGAATGTCGAAACGAGGTGGAATCAATTCTGCAATTTCAATGGCAGTGATACCAAGTGACCATATATCGGCCTTTTGATCGTAACCTTGGCCCATGATAATCTCTGGGGCCATCCAATAGGGTGATCCAATAACTGTTTTCATTTTTTGACCCTGTTCTGCAATGGTACTAACACCAAAATCTGCGAGTTTTGGAACACCATCTTCGTCGAGCAACACATTTCCCGCCTTGATATCTCTGTGAGTAGTACGTTTGGAGTGTAAATAAACCAATCCTTTGACGACACCTGCACAAACTGCTGCAATTTCATCCTCTATTAATCTCTTTCCACAAAATTCGATGATATCCAACAATGATCCACCTTTGCAATACTCCATAACGATGAGGAGCATACTTGATTTTAAATAACAACCTTTATATTCGACAATGTATGGGCAATCCATTGACTCTCTGAGAATATCAATTTCTTTGACCAAATTATTATTGGTCTCTGTGTCTTCTGGATTCACTTCAACAAATTTACATGCAATCAATCTATTTCCATTTTGTTCTCTATCCTTTTTCTTCATCCATCTACACGCACATACTGTACCAAATGAACCTGATCCTACTACTTCTACAATTTGAAATATGGCTTCTGGATCATCCTTTGATATTCTATCAATAAATAATTGTTCCACATTATCCATTTCTCCTATGATATATATAAATTATTCTTTTGATATCTTTTTTATTTCAAGATATATAAATAAATATGGTATGAATGATTTGTTTTAACAAAAAAAAAAAAATTAAAAAAATAATAAAGAGTGTGTGTGATTTGATATTTGTTTAAAAAAGTTTTTAAATGATTCGTGGGAATGAGGGAGTGGGTGGAAGTGTTTAAAAGCGGGTGGGGGAATGATTTATTTTATGATAATGTATATATCTAAAAAATATCAAATAGATGGAACAAGTGTTTAAATAATAAATAATAATACAACAGCAAAAAAGAATAACAACAATAATACTACAAAGGGAGGAGGTGGGTGGTAAAGGCAAACTAGATTTTTTTTTACACAAGACACTCTCAATTGGTCAACGTTCTGATTTTATTTTTTTTTTTATTTTGTTTTTTTTTGTCAAAAAAAAAAATCACCATCTCGGATTCCAATTATTTGAATTTTGATAGTTTATCGTAGTTCAGTTTTAAGTAACTTTTTTTCACTCCTCATCTGATTGTTGCACAGAATAGAAAGGGTCTGAAAAAAAATATAAAACAATAAACAAAAACCACACTCTCTTTCTCTTTCTCTCAGCAACAGGACAGTTAAAATATTGAGTCTGAAAAAAAAGTTGAGATAAACACACACACCACCCACAAATTTCTTTCACATTTTTTACCCATACAAAACCATCACACTCAAACTCACGACCCTCAAAAATATTTTTTCTCAAAATTAATTTTTTTTTTTTTTTTCTACAAATACACATACCCCATCAATCACAATATAATAATAATATTTGTACATATTTATCAATACACCACTCCTGTCTTATATACCACACTCTCTGTCAATTTGTTCTCTAAAAGGAATAAATATCATAGTCTAGTCGTAGTTAAATATCTTTTTCAAAGGATTAATAATCAATTCAAATACCAATAGTGTTAATATCACATCTTTTCTCTTTTTCAACAAAAACAGATAATTGAGTTAATCAATCAACCAATCAATCAATCAGTATCAACAATCAATTGTATCACACATACATTCATTAATCCCATTGTAATAGTAATATTTATTTATTCTTTTTTTGTTATTATATCTAAATCTAAATCTAAATATATATCTTTGCCATTTTAAAGATCTATTTTGAAAACACAGACAAACACACACGTATACATATAATATATACACATACACACATACATATACATATACACACATATACATACATATATAATACATAATGTCAGAAGATCAATTTACCGCCGCCTCATCTGATGCTAAAAAGAATAATGTCGTTGTAAAAGTTGGTATGGTTGGAGATTCACAAATTGGTAAGACATCGTTGATGGTCAAGTATGTTGAAGGCACCTTTGACGAAGATTACATTCAAACATTAGGTGTTAACTTTATGGAAAAGACCATTTCAATCAGAGGCACAGAGATTACATTCTCTATTTGGGATTTGGGTGGTCAAAGAGAGTTTGTCAATATGTTGCCATTGGTATGCAATGACGCCGTTGCAATTTTATTTATGTTTGATCTCTCTAGAAAATCCACATTAAACAGTGTGAAAGAGTGGTACAGACAAGCCAGAGGCTTCAACAAGACTGCCATACCCTTCCTCATTGGCACCAAATATGATGTTTTTGCCACCAAATCTGCAGAAGAACAAGAAGAAATCACCAAACAAGCCCGTAAATTTGCCACCGCCATGAAATCACCTCTTATCTTTTGTTCCACCTCTCACTCGATCAATGTGCAAAAGATTTTCAAAATCGTCATTAGTAAAGCTTTTGATCTAAATTGTACAATTCCCAAAGTTATCAATTGTGGTGAACCAATTCTCGAATATTAAACCAACACCCTCATCATTAAACAAACAAACAAATAATAGTGTGCACATGTGCCCAGCCTCGTTCAAAGAAATAAAAAAAAAAAAAAAAAAAAAAACAAACACACCAAACCTTCCAATCAAAGAACAAGGCCTCACATGTCTGTCTTATTGTTTTTGTATTAACATCATCCCATCATTAGATTAAAATAAAAGTTAATAATAATTATTAATATTAAATGCACTGTTTATTGGATTGTGGTATGGGTGTTTATTGTTGTTCGTCTTCAAAGATGTCTCTTGGATCATAGTATTCTTGTAATAGACGATAGATATAGGAGGGGTTGTGGCCACCAATGTTTGTAATGAAAAGGTTGACGAGTTCGGGTGGAATGTAGTCAAAGGTTGGATTATAACTGTGAACGTTTGATTCGAGATACTCTGCTTCTTCAAATTTAAGATACTCGCCGGGTGAACCAAAACTATTGAATGTGTCTTGATCGTATGCATATAGAGGACACAATTTATAAAGACCGGTGCAAACTACAATTGGCACTGAATGGTATTTGGCTGCCACTGCCAATGTGTGTGTGCCTGATTGTGCAACCAATCCACCGTTGGCCATGACAGCGTGTGTGCCAATAATAACTTTATTCACTCTAGACATCATGGCAAATACTGCAGAGTCTGTAATCAATGTAGTGTCAATACCTGCTTTTGATAATGATAATGCTGTTTTATGTCCTTCAAGTCTGTATTGTTGTACACAAACATATATTAATATCCTATCCTATGCATATGCTACAATGCTGCGATATACATACGATGGTGCTGTTTCAACACATATAACTCCAAACTTTCTCTTTCTACCGGCTTCTTTCAAGAACTCTTCAACAGTCTTTGAACAGCCCAATGTCATGATGGTTTCATTGGCATGAATATGTTCGATGGCTTGTTCGGCAACGTTTCTGTGTAAACCCTCCAACTCATCAATCAATTCATTGATACCATCGATAATGGAGGCTTTTAGTCTTGGAAATGATTCAGAGTAATCTATATCCTCTGGATCTTCATATGTTAATAAAGTATGTTGTTTGGCTCCACTGGCTGAATCTGAGTTTGTATTTGATTTCATCATTGTTAAATATTCTTCTCTAATAATAAACAATACTCTTCTAATTATATTACCAATACAAAATTCTATTATTATTGGTGTTGTTGTTGTTATCTATGTTAATATCTAATCTAATCGGACATATCCTAAACAGTATCCATCAACATCAATGTCACTATTATCCTTGTTTCATCATCATACCTAATGGTTGTGCATCGATTAGTCTTTTACCGACTGCTTTAATTTGTTCTATTAAACCTTGAGCATTTTGCCATTTCTCTTTAGATATATAGTGTCTGAGTACCTCTGCGGTGGCTCTCGAGACTTGGTAAGAGCCTGCTACTGTTTTTCTCTTTAAATGTAAAATAAAAGTTTCCAATTGTCTTTCCATTTTATTGTTGTGGTTTATGTATCTATAAATAATTGGAACTCTCTCGTATCCTTTGAAATATACAAGTTCCTGAATCTAGGGAAGATAGTGTTGGAGAGTTAACAAAGATCAATTTTGAAGAAAAAAAAAAAAGAAGAAAAAAATTAAAAAAAAAAAAAAAAAGAAAAATTGAAAAAACGAATGAAATGTTTTTCATCACCCCAACCATCAGACAGATATATTGTGTTTAATATAGTAAACAAGTAATAGTAGTAGTAGCACCAGTAGGAATATATAAAGATGAAAGCCATATTGCAAAGAGTTAAAAGTGGATCAGTTAGGGTTGATGGAGAGACTATTTCAAAAATAGGTCCTGGATTGGTGTGTTTGATTGGTATAGGTAGAGATGACACTAAAAAAGACATGGAGTGGATGGCTAAAAAAATACAAAATATAAGATTATGGAAAAATGAAAATGGTGATAAAAATTGGGATCAAAATGTCGTACAAAAAGGCTATGAGATATTGTTTGTCAGTCAGTTTACTTTGATGTTGACACTCAAAGGCAACAAACCAGATTTCCATTTATCAATGGAACCTGAGAAAGCCAAAGCCTTTTATCACGAGTTTTTGGAAATGTCTAAAAAGTTATATAGCTCTGATAAGATTCAAGGTATTTATAAATATATCTAACAAATAGGACCCTCAATGCTCATTATTAATAATAATATTATATAAAGATGGTAGATTTGGTGCAATGATGGATGTTGAATTAGTTAATGATGGCCCAGTCACAATTCAATTTGATACTCAAAAAGATAATTAACAAATCCCTTGTATAGGGCATAATTCAAAATAGACAACACATTTCTGTAAATACAAAAACCCCTCAAAAAGCCACAAGCCCCCTTTTTGCAAAAAAAAAAAAGATCTTTGTGATATTTATAAATTTTAAACCGATTTTTCTTGACTTTGTATTTTAATATATTACATGCAATTGATTAAAAGTTTTGTGCGTCTATTGATTAAAGATAGAGTGGTTCTCTTCTTTGTTACAAATAAATGCAAATACTCAAGTATTCATTAACATTCTCTAGATAGATAAATTTAACACTTTACTTTTATTATTTCGAAATGGAATAAAGAAATCAGTTTACTCTTACACCAAGGTGGGAACCAAAGAGGGAAAATAACCTCTTTCCATTTTTCCATCGAGCAAGTTGAAATCTCCATTTCATGTAAATCATAAATAGCCTAAGCCTGGGTGGGACAACATAACAAACCCATTATTTTTTTTTATTTTTTTTGTAAAAAATATTTATTTTTGGCCATGAATTTTAGTCGCATGTTTTTTTATGGCCCAGGATTTCAGAACCTAAACATTTTATAGTGTTTTTCATTTTTTTTTTAATTTTTTAAAATATTATTTTATTTTTTTTCTTTTTCTTTTTGCTTAAGTTTTGGGGTTGTTCATCAAGTTTGCTTGCAGAGAAACATTGGGTTCGAACATACACATACGTGGTCCATTATTATTATTATTATTATTATCATTAATACACCTTTATAACACTATACCAAAAATTATGTTTTAAAACACATATCTAAAAAAGTATATTTCCCAACAACAAAATCTTTTTTTAAAAAAAAAAACTAATTTTATAAAAATTCAAAAAAATAAAAATAATCCTCTGAACAGCTTCCTTATAAAACAAGAAATTCACACACACCCACAGTAATACTAGATTAAGGGATTTATATATCTGTTATAGATCTCAACAAACATTAAACCATAACAGCAATAAGAATAAGAATAAGAATATACCAACAATCAACCATAATCAAGTAATATTCAGCACAGAGTTACTATCCATAGTAAGAGTAGTAATAGTAGTAATAATAGATCTCAATGTCAACGTTTAGATTAATAAACTCTTATGATGACAACGATGATGAGATATCATTGTCAGAGTCATTGTTGAGTGGCAGTAATAATGGATTAAGTGTTGAAAGTTTAAGCAATACTACAACAACAACAAACAAGAATAGAAACAAGACATGTTGGGCTAGATTTGTCAGCGGTTTGGCTGGCTTCTTTTTACCAATTGGTAAAATGCCACACGATGATAGAATTAATATGGATTGGTTACAAAAGTGGAAGGTTTATAATAGATTTCCATTTAAACTTTTGGTTCATACTATATTGACAGTTTGTTTAACTGCAACTGTAAGTATCAATAATATAGTATTTAATATATCCCATCCATCTGGATATTAATTCAACAATATATCTATAAATCTAGATATTCATTCAAACAGGTGATTTAACCAGTTATTCAGTGGGAGTTGAAGCAACATGGTATAAAGTATTTTTCCCAAATGATTTTGTGTATGAGGGTGACTTTGGAGCCAATACACTTTATTTATATACTATAGAGGATACCATAAAATTAATTAAAGACAATTTAGAATCCTATGATGCATGGGAGGAGAAATCTGTAAACAAGTTTTCCATTTCAACACCAACCAATGAAGATTTTGATCCACCCTACAATGCAACACTGGACATAACATCCTATAAACATTGTGATCAAGTGTTTGATACATCGATATTAAATGCCAACACTGATACATTTACCGAGCATTTTTTAATATCCTCTGATGATTTAGGTCCATTTAAAATATTTAATAGTACAAATAATAGTAGTAGTAGTACTAGTAATAGCGAGAGCAATAATAATGATAATAGTAAAGAATCATCAAATTCAGTAACTACAATGGAACAACTTCAACAATTATTTTATTGTATGAGTGAAATGAGATTGGGATATTCATTTACCAATATTCATTTACAATATGATCATCCGGTGGCCTACTTGTGGAATGTTTATTTATTATTTGACAATACAGTTCAAGCTGGTCGAATTGAATTATCTTTACATTCAGACAAAGTTAGAATATCTGAATTGCCCTATTCAAAACTCCTTCAATCCTCAAAATTGGTGTTGGACTCTTTGATTATTATATTCTCTTTACTCAGTCAAATTCTCGCCTGGAGATCATTTATCTTTTCCTTTAAAACCTATCAAAGAACCAAACGTCTCTTGCGTAGAAATTCACATAGATCGCTGTTGACCATCAACTGGAAATCCTTGCCTTGGAAGACCAAGCTCCGTTTCTTTAATCTTTGGTTTGTACTTTGTTTTGTTTGTAATATTTTCACATTTACTGCCGCCATCCTAGACTTTTTCGAAGTGCCAGGCACTGCCTCTGCCACTGCCACCAAACTATTTATGGGTCTCGGTACCATGTTGGCCTGGATCAACATGATTCGTTATTTGGAATTTGACACAAAGTCTACCGCACTCATTAGAGCTTTGATCACTGGTTTGCCCACCATTATTAGATTCTCGGCTGGTTCAGTGCCCATTTTCATTGGTTTCTCTTTGTTTGGTCTTTGTTACTTTAGTGAACAATCTGTGAGATTTAGTTCGTTTGGTGAGGCCGCCGTCACATTGTTTGGTCTACAAAATGGTGATGATATTCAGGCCACCTTTAGAGCCACCGATGGCAATTCGTTGGTGTCGAGAATCTACTTTTTCGTATTCATCTTTATCTCTATGTATGCCATTGCAAACATTTATATCGCTATTATGGAGGCTTCCTACTCAAAATCCACTGGTGTTAAATCAAAAATGGAGCGTAAAGTGAAGGAAAAAATTCAATTAAAATCTCAATTAACTGATGAATTAAATTTAGATGATCGTTTATGGAAAACTTTATTAGGTTTAAAAGAAGATGGTAATAAAGATGGTGATGATGATGATGATAATGATGATAGTAATAATAATAATAATAGTGGCAATAATAATAATAATAACAATAACAACAATAATAATAATAACAACAACAACAATAATAATAATCAATTAAAAACTAGATTTAAAGTAGATAGAGATTTAACAGAGTCACAAATTATTCAAACAGATAAAGTTTATTCTACATTTGATACCAATGCCATTTTAGAAGATTTATCAAAAGTAATCTTAGAAAAACAATTGGCTTTCAATAAGGAAATTCAAGAATTAATTAAAAATTCAATTCATCAAAGAATAGAATCTTTGGTGAAATCTGATAGTATTTCAATTGTTGATCCAAACAACAACAACAACAATAATAATAATAATAATAATAATAATAATAATAATAATAATAATAATAATAATAATAATAATAATAATAATCAAAAACAATAATAACAGTTTTTAATAGATTTTAATAAATAATTTAATTAATTTTGAATATATTTATAAATTAGAAAAAATATGTAATTGTTCGGGGCAACCATAATAACTCTCCATTTTTGATTTGACACCAGTTTTGTAGTCGCTGATGTGTTTTTTTCTTCTATTATCCTTTTTGGCCACTGGAATACAAATGTGGTTTTTTAATAAATTCTAGCAGTTCAAACATTGCAGGGAAACCAAACCCTTTTAATAATTAAAACATATCACCTAGAGGAGTTGGATTGAAATCTTAAACTTTGAGTTTTGTCCACAATTTATTAACTATATAAATCTCGATTTCTTTTCATTTAGGATTTTTGTTAAAATTTGATTAGTTTTTTTTTAGAATTTGATTTTTCATGACTCTAAACACAACTACAACAACAAACAATATAATCACTTGTTTATTTAAAGTTATTTTACACAATAATTATATATTTAACAATGTAAAATATTATTTGTCATTTGACTGTAATACGTTTTCTAAAAGTTATAAATACATTGTGTCTGTGAAATGGTTGATCGCAAATCATCATTACAAACTATTAAAATACAAACTGTTGGCAAATGATTTGTATTTACAGTTTGATCTAGAGTCTTATGAGCCATTGACTTATTTAGACTTGGATATATTCATATTGTTGTATAATAGATTTAAAGATGAAATCAATGTTTCTGTCATTGGGAGTATGTGGAAGTTAGAATGGATAGATTATTTATCAACACGAGGTTTTCAATTTGATATTGATAAGATTTTATTAAAAGCTTGCCAATTTGGTGATTACAATAGAGTATATAGATTTTTAAATAGTAATAGCAGTATAGAAATAGATAGATCTTGTTATTCATTATCTATTCAATCAAATAACATAGATTTAGTTTATTTTTTATTCAATGACGACAGAAGTAAGAGTAATAGTATTAATAGTAAGAAAAAACAAAGCAAGAAAAGGTCAATTCAGTTTAGTACAGAGGAAGGCGAAGGGTTTTTATTTGACTCAGTTGTTGTAGAAAATATAGAAATATTTGTATTTATTCAACAGTATTGTAAACGCTTTATCAAGGGGTTTAAATTTACAAAGACTCTGTTGGGTAGATTGTATTTGTCGATTCTCTTGCAATCTAGTTTTCCACTGATAAAGTATTTTATCAATACATTTGATTTATCTTTTACTCTAAAGGAAAATGTAAACGCTATCGATTATCCGCCCATTGCAGCACTGGCACTTGGCCGAGTGGATGTCGTCAAACATGTATTTGAAAAAAAGTTGATCAATAAATATCATATTGAAAAGATAGCAACAATGGTACTGGATCTGGGCCATATCGAGTTGTATCATACAATGACGAAAAAGAAACCCTTGGCCGATGTAGAGTATGCGTATTGCAATTTCATAGATATGGCATTGCTAGAGATTCAACATTTACTTTCAACTTATAACATCAAAGTCCAGGTTCAAAATCTATTAGAGACAAAAGATATAGATGTATTTAAATATCTGTTTCAAAGAGTAGATAGAACAGAGATCAACAAGAGGATAAAGGAGCTCATATTCCATTGTATTGAAGATATGGACTTATTTGTATATTTAAATCAACAGGTCAATTTAGCGCCCTTTCCAATCATTTGGGAATCAACCACCAATATCGAGATCCTTCGACTGTTGGAGTACAAATCCAAAGAGTCGTGGTTGGATTATATAAAAAGTGCAATTTGTTTCTCCATTCGTGATTGTAGCCAGTCAACATTATTGTTTAGATTTCTTTTAAGCAAGTATCTCAGAATTACAAATAGTTCAAGTATGTTTGACGATGATGGTGAGTTTAGTGAAACTCTTTTTGTCTCTGCCGTTGATAATGGTAGGAACCAGGTGATACAAATATTACTAGCCAAAGGATTGGTGCCATTACACATATCAGAGATGGTCTCAAGAGCATTGGATATCGGTAAACTTTCCATTGCATTATTGTTGATTGATCATTTTAAATCCATTAATTTTAAACCAAGTACAAATTTATTGGAAAATGTTATTTTAAATGGACACGTTCAATGTCTGGAATATCTATTGGAAAAATATTATCCAAATGACTACAATCCGCCAAAGAATATAATATCAGCACTCGAATCATCTAGTACCGCCATGATCCAATTTCTCGTCAACAATCCAAAAGTAAAAGAAATGTCTTTTATTTTTTCTCTTGTAAATTCATTAAATAAAAAATGATCAGTCATTATATTATATACAAATATATTCTATTTATTAGTTTATTATTTAGTTTATAGAAATATTATTATGATTATTTAGTTTATACAAATATTATTTTTTTGTTATTATATATTATTAAAACTTTCCAGTTTGGTAATCTTTGATAGCTTGTTGAATTTCAGCTTCTGTATTCATGACAAAGGGACCATAACGTGCTATTGGTTCATTTAATGGCATGGCTGCGAGCAAAAGGAATCTGCAACCTTCATCATCTGCCAAAACATCAATTGAATCTCTACCTTGGGAAGTTTCTAAAATGGCCAATTGGTGAGTTTTAACTTGTTTTGAGTTTTGGATTGGACCAAATCTACCGCCACCTTGGATAACATATACAAATGATGTATGACCCTCTGGAATTAACTCGGTGAATTTTGAACCTGCTGTTAACTCAACGTCCAAATATGTTGGGTTGGTGAGAATACCCTCAACAGGTCCTGTTTTGTCCTTATATTGTCCAGCAATGACTTTAACTTTACTACCATCCTCCTCGAGTACCTGGGGGATATTTTTTGCTGGAATATCTTGATATCTTGGCTCCATCATCTTGTTTTTGGCCCCAAGGTTGCACCAAAGTTGGAAACCATGGATTAGGCCCTTGTTTTGTTTTGGCATTTCACTATGAACGATACCTCTGCCTGCAGTCATCCATCTAATTAAATTATTAGCTTTTTTGAAAAATTATCAAAGATATTAATGTATATGCATAAATTTATACATACTGTACACTTCCTGGTTTCAATAAACCTTTGTTGCCCTTGTTATCTTTATGCTCCATCTATATTGAATGATAATATGTTAATATCGACAGTATTTACAAGAAAAACTATGAATAAAAAAATATTAAAACCTACAGATCCTTCCAACATATAAGTAACTGTTTCGAAACCTAATGTTACATTTTCAATAGTTAGTAGTGTAGATAGTTTGAGTTCGTGTATTACCACTTATACATACCTCTATGAGGATGCTCAGGAAAACCACTGACATAATCTTTTGGGTTATCACTTTATTGATATCAAAGTTAGTAGATATTAAAAAGATATGCTATTTTAACACACAAAAACATACTTTTTGAATTCATCCAACAAAAGAAATGGATCCAAGGAGTTGATTGGACCACCTATAGTTCTCTTTAATTTTACTCCAGCACCATCAGACACATTCATACCATTTACAATTTTAGATACCAATCTTGATTTAGACATTGTGTTGTTGTTATTTGATGTATTAGAGATACTTGTTATTGTTTAAAGTTGTTGTTTTAAAAAAGCTATTTTATTACTATTTGTAATATGAAATACTATAAGATAAAAAATAATAAATAATGATATTCAATCACCTTTTGTTGTTATTTGTTGTTGATTATGATTATTTTTTTAGAATGATAGAAAAATCATTTCAAAAAATATTACATTTATAGATTTTCGTTTCCCTATTCCAGAAGATGTCTGCAAATGTAAATTTTTTTTTTTTTGTTTTTTTTTTTTGTGGTATCAGATTTATTTTTTTTATTTGTTTTTTTTGTGTGTGAATGATTCCTGAATTAAATCTAGAATATCTTTTGTAATATGAGAATTAATGTTTACATATATCTACTAATATAAATAAATATCGACAATTGATACCCATATTTTGACAAGCTTATTAATAAACAAGAAGAATCTCTTTGTAAATAACCATCACTTGGCAGTGGGAATTATTTTTTCAATTTACAGTCTACGGTTAAAAGAAAAATGGGGAGTGATTGCACCAAAAAGAATAAATATGTATGAGATTTTTTATTTTAATTTGGATAAAATAGTATATCAAAATACGATTTCATCTTTATTTAAAAATTACCACTTTGGTAATCTTTGAAAGCTTGTTGAATCTCAAGCTCTGTATTCATTACAAATGGACCATAGCGGACCATTGGTTCATTTAATGGCATGGCGGCCATCAACAAAAACCTACAGCCTTCGTCGTCAGCCATAGCCTGGATTGAATCTCTACCCTCATCAGCACTATCAAAAATGGCCAACTGAGACATTTTCACTTGTACAGAGTTTTGCACCGGTCCAAATATACCACATCCTTTGACGACATATATAAATGCAGTGTAACCAACGGGAATGTATTCACTAAACATTGCACCTGGCTTTAAATCCACATCCAAATAAGTTAGATTTCCTAAAATATTTTGAACGGGTCCTGATTTGTCCTTATATTGTCCAGCAACGACTCTAACTTTACTACCATCTGTTTCAAACAGTTGAGGAATTTCTTTGGGTGCAATATCTAGGTATCCTGGATCTGTGGTCATCTTATCCTGTGCCCTCATATTTATAAATGTTTGGAAACCATGGAGTAATCCATTATCTTGTTTTGGCATTTCACTATGAACAATCCCTTTTCCAGCCGTCATCCATCTATTTAAATTATTAAAAATTAAATATATATTTATCTTAAACTATTAATGGATACATACTGTACACCTCCAGGTTGTAACAACCCTGTATTGCCCTTATCATCTTTATGCTCCATCTATTATGATATATATAGATGTTAATATTGAAGTAAAATAAATAAAGAAAATATCATAACTTACAAAACCCGCCAACATATAGGTAACTGTTTCGAATCCTAAATTGAATTATCAATAGTTAGTATATATTTTAATTTACTCGATAAAGTATCCAAGTATACAGTAATGACATACCTCTATGGGGATGCATGCTAAATCCACTTATATAGTCATTTGGATCATCACTATTAATAAAGAGCATTAATAAACTATAAAACAAACAGGAAATAATTTGGATGTAAACATTTTAAAACATACCTTTTAAATTCATCCAAAAGTAAAAAAGGGTCAAGATAATTTATTGTTCCCCCAATAGTCCTTTTTAACTTTACGCCTGCTCCATCGGATACATCTTTACCTTGAATTACTTTATAGACCAATCTTGATTTAGACATTCTAATTCCAATTTTTTTTATTTGTTAAAAAGAGGTGCCAATTAATTATTAATTATTATTATTATTGTGATTGAGTTCAAGTATTTATAGTGAAAGAAAAATCCAATAAAACAAAAAAAAAAAAGTGATAAAAACAAAACTTTCAAAAAAAGATCTTCCCTATTTCGGGACCACATCTGCAAATGAAATTTTTGTTTTTTTTTATTTTTGTGAACTCATGCAACACTTTTTCTAAATTGAGTGTATTGCCGTTGCGTCGAAAGAACTGTTGATTTTGCAATATACACTTTATCCCCTTTATATTTACATCATGCACTAAAAAGAGCAATAATACCTCCCGAACAACGATATGATATATATCGATGAGAAAAGAAATCGTCAGTCTAATAGTGGCCATTGTCACTCCTATAAAAAGACAAAACAGTATTTGTATATAAACAGTATTGTCTTGTTCATTATTAATTAATTAAGAATTGACCTATGATGCCCCTATTTTAAAAACATATCCTTTTTGAAGGTCTACTTGCTACCTATTGTGAACTCAACTCACACTATTCTTTCCATTTCGTTGTGTTTCCTATTGCAAGAGATAAAAAATAAATGAAAAAAAAAATATTTTTTGATTTTTATTTATTTTATTTATTTTAATTATTTGGAATTATTTGAATTGTGTAATATATAAAGAAAAGAGAGAGATGGATACCAAGATTCAGAACAATATAGTTGGAGATATTCTATTTGTTGATGAAAACTTTATATCAAATAGAATAGCGTGTATTGAGAGAACCACCGATTGGTCCTCAGATGCCTATTTACAATGCAGAAAATCTTTGTTTGATCAAAAGATAAAGAATAAAAAGTTTATATTACGAGTATGTAATGTACAATACGAACAGTAGGCTAGTGGTGCACAGATGTTTATGTAAATATATTGATATTAACAATTGTACTCTTTAATTAGGATATAGGTGATAGAAGAGATGGATATATACAGAAAAGATTTCAATTGTTAGAGAATAAATATAAGAAACAGCAAACACTATCATCTAAAAAACCAACAACTACAACTACTACGACAACTACTACAACAACTACAACAACAAATAATATCAAAAACTCACCAAATATAAGTAATATACAATTAACACCATCAACGCTAACACCACCAATAGCAAGCTCACCATCTACACCTTTAGCCACAAAACAACCAAAACAAGTTGGATTAGAGGATTTTTCATTCACTGGTATGCATCATATATTTGCTGAACACAAGAAAGCTATCACGAGGATTAAATTTGCAAATGATAGTCTAGATTTATTGGCATTCTCTTCAGAGGATGGTACAATTAGTATAGCAAAAGTAATGAATAAACCACCACAAATCATAGCAACACTTAAATCAAATAGTAATAGTGGTACAACAACAACAATACCATCACCAATCATAGATTTTGTTTGGTGTAATAATAATAATAGTATAGTATCGATATCAATGGATGGTATAATGAATATATGGAAAGAAAACTATCAACTCTTTACCAAACCAATCAAAGATATCGGAAGCTGTTTGTGTTTGGTCGCACATCCCACCAAAACCAATCTCATACTCTTATCAGAGTCTCGAGGACCATTGCTCAAGATATTTGATTTGGAGAAAATGGAAATCACCTGCAAGATCAAAACAGCAACACCGGTGGTCTCTATGCAGTTTGAGGCCAAGGGAAACTATGTGTTTCTGGGCGAGGCCAAGGGCGTGTTGTCCATCTACAAGTTTGAACACACGGTGCCCCAACACGTACTCTCGATGGTATCGCGCACTACCATCTCTGCGACGCCCATCACGAGTGTTAGTGTGCACTATTGGCACCAATCCAATCAACAACAGATGCTCTCTGTGCTGACCAACTCGCAAGACTCGCTCATGAGACTCTTTATGGTCAAGAGTCTGTCCACTGGCACCATTGTCTTGTTTCGCGAGTACAAGATTCCCATTCGCACCAAACTCATCAAAAACACATTTGCCCCCATCAGCAAGCAACGCGAGGGTGTCTATTTGATGACTGGCAGCGAGAATGGCGTTGTCTATATCTACAATGCCAACAAAAAGGACAAAAGCTGTATCAACGAACTCATGGGCCACGCCTCTGCCACCATCGACCTCTCATGGAACTCTGACGAATCCCTATTAGCCACCGCCGACGCCAGTGGCACCGTTATTCTCTGGTCCAGAAAATATCTTGCCAAATAGCACACATATCTTGTTGAATAAATAGATATCTAACTAAACAGATATACACATCTTTGTGCCACCTCGATAATATCTTTAGTTTTCAAGATTTTTTTTTTGCATAAATAATTTTTATTCTAAAAATAATTATTTTTAGAACTTCCGACAAAGTCTCTCTTTCTTGGGTAAAAAAAAAACTTTTTTTTTTTTTTTTAATTTAAAATTATTTCCCTTTTACAATATTTTAATTTTATTTATAAACACTTGATACACTAGAATTTATTTATTGTATTTATCTATCGAAACCATCCATATCAGAACAATTGTTTCTCCTCAATACCAATACACCCTCACCCCTATAAATATTTTATAAACGATTTTTTATTATTTTTTTATTTTTTTTTTCCTGTTTTTCTTCACACCCTCTTCACCCACCCTATCATTTACCATTGGTGTTTGCTAAATTTTATTGTAATTTATTGTGTAATCGTACCAAATATTTGTAAATATACAAATAATTAAAAATTACATATACATATATCTTATTCCGTAATACCATCAACAAAAGTAATCGAGTAAAGGTTGTTTCGTGCATCAATACAAAAACAACAACACACCACCAATCAAATTTCCAATACAACTAAAAACATCTTGTTGCAATAGGTTTAACAGTAACTAGTTGTTGCTATAGAATAGTAATAATAGCTTTATAAATTTCTACACAAAAAAAAAAAAAAAAACAACATACACTACAAACTACACAATGCCAAATGATATATATATAGACATAAAAAGTAACTTTGAAGGAGATATTAGACGTTTCTCTTTTAATTTCAAACAAAACGATTTTTCAGAGTTTCTTTTCAAAGTCAAAGATATTTATAAAATTGATCAAGATGCTCCTATCTCTATAACCTATACCGATGATGCTGGTGATAGTATCACATTGGCCGAAGAAGATGATCTATTTGAAGCTCTCTCTTTGATAGACGAGGGTAAATTTAATATTCTAAGAGTTGTAATTTCAAGTATGTATTTTCTTTTACTTTTCTTTTCTTTCATAGTATTAATAGAAACAAACAATTTTATCAAGGAAAAACAGATAATCAAACAAAAAATGTAAACAATAATCAATCATCACAATCAAAGCAACCACAACAACAACAACTACCAAATAGTAATTTAGACTCACTATTTGTATCTTTGCTATCAAATCAAATAATTCAACAAATGATTCCACAAATTATAAATAATTTAGCCTCTAATCCCTCTTTAATGACATCAATTATCCAAACTGCTGGTAATGCATTAAGAAATCAACCATCAGCCTCTTCTATTTCCCATCCCACTACAAATACATTTAATACAGCCTCTACTGATTCTTTGGTGACTCAATTAAAAAATACAAATTTAGAAAATGATAACAACAACAATCAAGTAACTATTTCAACATCAAGTTCAGAATCCTGTAATAATAGCTTTTCATCTACCATTTCATTTGAAATTGTAAAGCCATATGGTGATGATGATCAAACAAACTCTACATCTACATCTACAAGTTCTTCATTAACTTTACCATCAAACAATAGTAATAATAACAATAACAATAATAATAACAATACAACTACAACTACAACCACAACAAATCCTCCTTCTTTATTAACTTTACCAAATAATACTTCATCCTCTTCTTTAACATCAGCCGCTACTTCAAATAGTAATAACAATAACAATAATAGTTTAAATAATAGACCACCTTCACCTATGGATACAAACAAACGATCATCTTTGAATCCACAAAACATTACTCAAATTCCATTTAAAATATTTAATACAATGTTTTCTTCAAATAATAATAAATCACATAACCACGACAATAATAATAGTAGCAACAACAATACACTTGGAACTGGATCAGCACCAATTTTCCCATCTGGTACATCACCATCTCAATCTACTGCTATTTCACCACCAACCAATTACTCTCAAACCACACCAACATCACCATACTCTTATATCCAACCACACAATTTACCACCACCCCCATCATCAATTCAAACACCTCCATTTATCCCATCAACCCCACCTCCACTTCCTCAACAACCAATCATCAACACCAACACTCTTTCACCATTGCCACCCCCTGCAATGATACCCTCACCAACACAACCAACACCAGCCGCTCCAGCTGCCAATGTAATTGAAAAGAAACAAATTGATAAAGAAGCCTATGATAACAAAATTAGTTTTATCAGAGAAGCTCTTCAAGTATCCGAAGAAAAGGCTAAAGAACTCTATGAAAACAATCCAAACTTTGAAGACATTTTCTTGAATGTTCAATAAATATTATTATTATTTTATATATTTATTAATTAAAATTGCTTTTTATTTATTTAATGATCAGAAAGTCCGTTGTCAATGGTGTGTCGTTCGAAGTAGTAATGTTCTTGATTTTTTTCAATTTAACTATTATTCTTTAAAAATTATTATTAACTATTGTATTGTTTTGATTTTTTCATGAAAGGCATCATGGTTTTTTCAGCCCATAAAAAAAAGTTCTACATTAGATCCCAGCAACCTAAAAAGGATTATTTCAAATCTTTAAGATGTGTAAACACAATTAAGTTCCCCTTACAGCAATTCTTACATAATTCTACGTCAAAGAAAAACCCTTGGGAACTGTTTTATTTTTGTTTTATAACAAGATTTAAACTCTTTGAGAACAAGATTTCAGAATTTGATCTAACTAAATTGAATGGTGTTATTCTCAACTGTCATTATTATAATCCTCAATACCATGGACCAAACAAACAACTAAAAAATAAAAATTATCATGATTGTGGAAACGTAGATGTACCTGGATATTTACAAAGCTTATCTTTCATCTTGTCTAGAAAATGAATAATAAAAAACAAGAAAAGTACAATATTTAAATTTTTTGTTAGAAAAGTTTTTATTTGGAGGAATAATAGATTTTGTTCAACAAGAGGTTTTAATCCTTGATGAGCTGCAACTTTAAATGTCTGCAACGAATCTATTATCGGTTGAGACCTAAAATATACCGTGAAAGTAAAAAAGCTTAAAGTCTTCTACCTCTGTGACCTATATTATTGAAATTGGTTATGTGGTTAGTTTTTGAAATTGATCATGTGACATAAGAAGAGAAAATAAAACATACCATTCTTTCTACGGGTGGAATCAGTTGGGATTGGGGTAACATCTTCAATACGACCAATTCTCATACCTGAACGAGCAAGGGCTCTGAGGGCAGATTGGGCACCTGGACCTGGGGTCTTGGAACCGTTACCACCGGTGGCTCTTAATTTAATGTGGAGGGCAGTGACACCGAGTTCTTTGCATCTGGCAGCAACATCTTGAGCAGCCATGGTAGCAGCGTATGGTGATGATTCATCACGATCGGTTTTAACTTTCATACCACCAGTAACACGAACGATGGTTTCTTTGCTAGAAAGATCGGTAATGTGCTATAATACGTGATCTGTTAGATTCGGTTACACCTGTTTTGTGACTTATAATACTTACGACGAAGGTATCGTTGAAGGAGGCGAAAATGTGGGCAACACCAAAGACTAATTCATTTGGACCAGCACCAATTCTGGCAGCGATGTTTTCAACTGGTTTAGGGGCCTTAACTTCTTTCTTTCCTGACTATATAGTAATTTTATGTCAATTTCTATGTTCTCATCTCATAATCATGAATCATCTTGTGTGATAATATGCATCTGTGTCTGTGTGCCTTGATAGATTCTGTCTGATTGTCATCAATCAATCATTGAACTCAACACCCCTGTACCAATGCTTGATGCTATACACATTCCAACAAAGATAACGCATCACACAAAAATGACATATATTCTCTCCTATACATACCATTTTGAGTGTAGACTTAGAGAAAAAGGTAGATTGATTCTCAACTGTAGTTTTGTGAGCCGCTTGCCGCGCGCATGTGCCCCATCGCAAAAAAAATTGATAAAAATTTTTTTCAAAAAAAAAATCAAAAAAAATAAAATTTTTAAAAACACCGAAAAAACGTAACGATACAAATGATTTCTCACAGTTTAGTGAGGAGAGAATGTCAAAGTTTTTTTTTTTCGACTCTGTATTTTTCCCAAATTTTTACAAAAATTAATAGATGTGTGAGATCACCCTGATTTAATATATCTAAATATTTGGTCATATGAAAATTATATAAATACTATACACATATTGACACACTACAGATATACATAATAGAATGAAAGAAGGATTAGTAGTGTTTGTGTTAGGGACGACAGGTGTTGGTAAATCACAGTTGGCAATAGAGCTAGCTCAACAGTTCGATGGAGAGGTTATTAGTTCAGATTCTATGCAAATGTATAGAGATGTGGCTGAAATCACAACAAATAAAGTTACTAGAGAGGAGATGCAAGGTATCCCCCACCATATGTTAAGTTTTTTAGATTTAGAAACATTGGATTTTAATGTTGGTCAATATACATTACAAGTTATACCAATTGTATGAAATTTGTTTAAATTATATTATAGAGAGAAAATAGAGAGATATATATTGATAAATACTAATTATTGAATATCTAGATTGACGATATCATTAGTAGAGGTAAATTACCAATTGTAGTAGGAGGAACACATTACTATACAACATCAATGATATGGTCAAATTCAATTATTAGTTATGATAATTTAGAAGAACCCAAACAACAGGAGGGAAAGGAGGAGGAAGAAGAAGAAGATATCAACACAGAGTTGTATTCATATGAGAAATTAAAAGAAATTGATCCCGTTTCAGCAGAAAAGATTCACAAAAACGATTTTAGAAAGATAAAGAGAAGCCTAAGTATTTTTTACACTACTGGCAAGAGACAAAGTGAAATTTATAAAAATCAACAAACAGATAAAAAGGATCTCAGATATCGTTCATGTTTGATTTGGTTGAAATGCAGTGATGCAAAGGTGATGGAGGAAAGATTAAATCAACGTGTAGATAAAATGATTGAAAGAGGTATGATTCAAGAGATTACATCACTTTTCAGCCATCCCTCAATGACAGTTGAGAAAACTGAAAATTTCACAAAAGGTGTTTGCCAATCCATTGGCATCAAGGAGCTCTATCCATACTATAAACTAAAATTGGATTATGACAAACAGATGCCTTCATTAGAGAGCACATATAATCAACTGCATTTGGAAATATCAACATATAAAGAAAATTTAACAAACAATAGTAATACCAGTGGTTCACTACAATTGCCACCACACAAGATATACGAATTTAAAAAGGTGACTAAAAAGATTGATAGTTTAAAAAAGAATCTAGAAAAGGAATTAAAAACAGGTATTTTGTTGGTAAAGTCACATACCAAGAGATATGCACACAAACAATCAAATTGGATTCAAAAGTTATCTCAAAATCGATTGGACATGTTACATTTAGATACCTTGAATTTAAATGATTGGAGTGCAAAGGTTCTTAACCCAAGCAAAGAGTTGGTTGAACAATTTAAATTGGATTTAAAGTTGACAGGGTTAAATATTAATAGTATTGATCAAAGTAATAATAATAATAATAATAGTATGGATACAGAGTTTCCAACTATTAAAGAATGGAAAAAATATAAATGTATAGAGTGTGATAAAGAGTTAAATGGTGAACATGAATGGAAAGCACATATTGATTCAAAGTCTCATAGTTATAGATTAAAAAAAAGAAAAGCAGAAGCATCGTTAGATTTTTCATTTAATAATGATAATAGTGATACAAATAAAGTTCAAAAAACTGATTAATTAGTTTTGTAAATATATTCATTTGATAGTAATAGTTTTGATTATTTATTTAAATATTTGAATTAAAATTTGACTTTGGGTCAAATAAATTTAATGTTACATCCTTTATCCAATTGAATTCATTTGATAAATCAATGGATAATGATAAAGATAAAGATAAAGATGAAAAAGATGAAAGTGATGAAAGAGATGAGTCTGGTGAGGTGTTTGGTGGATTTAAATTATCGAGTAAAAGATTTAAAATTGGAATAAAGTTTTTGATTTTAAAATCATAAAATTGTAGACGTTGAATTAGATTTGATACATGGTAACAGCAACAAAACTTTTCATTTCTAAATAAATAAAGTTTTTCTAATGCCTTTAAAATACCATTCAACTGTTCATCAATGTTGCATTGGGATAGTGATTGGTGTACAAGATAGATATTTTTACTATTTGATATCAATGCTGACATTTTCTTAAGTGATTGATAAAATAGGCCTTGGTTTTGATAAAGGTTCATAGATATTTGTCTAGTGATAAAGAGAATATCAATACCTTTAATTTCAAAATGTTTAACCAAATCAACAAGTTTGTCGGCAATAGATTGTCCAGTTTGGTTGTATAAAAATATAGAAAACAATTGCTTATCATTTTCATTTTGAATAGACAATATATCTTCTTTTTTGTCGATGGTAAGGTTAAATTCATAGCTATCACTATTATCCGGACATCCATCAAATTCTAAATTCAAGTTATTTTTGTTATTCATTACCTCTTTAATTTCTTTAAATTGATATTCTCTAAAGAGTTGCAGTAGAATAAAGTTTCTCTTTTCTGAACTTATATTTCTGAGGAAAACAAATATATTTGATACATCTTGGCTTGTGGTATCTGACAAGATAACTGAGAGTACATGATTGAGATTTTGTTTAAAGAATATAGGATTGTGATAATAGTAATCAAGTAGTTGAGACAAAGGAAAGTAATGAATATTATTATGAGCCTTGTTTATAAAATCTTTATCAAGAGGATATTTGGTTCCATTGGCCAACAGACTAGAAAACACTTCAAGAATTTGTTTGTGTTTCATTTTCTTGGATTCTGTTAGATAAAGAGTCAATTTAATAAATTCTTGAATGGTTTCCTTTTTCATTTTATTCTGGTAAATATACGTTGCTATAATGGATATGACAAAGCCAACATCATTGCCTTGCATTTTATAGCCAACCAATGATTTTGTTTGCTTGATAATATCGGAGATTTGATTAGGTTTTAGTTGATATTGTTGGAAAATATTTGAAATGGATAATAATAAATCACATTTATCTTTCCCATTCATTTTATCACTAACCAATTGTTTAACTGGCTCAATAATCTGCGAAATATGAGATTTTAAATATTTTTGTTGGATGCCATGTTGATAGATGTTTGTAATTTTCTCTATCAAGTAGAGTAAATATTGGAAATTAAATTTGGAGTCAACAAACCAATTAGCGTATTCAATTATATTTTTTAATGGATCAGGTTCCAACTTGTATTTATCTATAATCATTTCAATTGATTTGATAATTTCACCAATCTTTATATTTCTATCATCTTTCATTTTTTGAAATAATGAGTTGGTGTGTCTGATAATTATGTCGTCTACTTTTGATAAATCATATTTATAAATTTCAATAATGGCTTGGAGACTATCTAGATCTTCTTGTTTGGTTATCTTGTCTACTTTTTGTAAATTTGGTTTGTCTTGGGGAATATCATAAAGCAAATAATCCTTGAATTTTATAATGTTCTCTTTTAAACTTGCCCATTTCTCTTGATTGTCAAATTGATTGATATTTGAAGCCATTGATTTAATAAAGAATTCTGAAAATGTTTCTGAATCTAGAACAGGGGAGCAGCCTGAAATCACTGTTAATATTTGATCAATGTTTATCACCTTTAAACCCATTTTACAAATACTAAATGTAAAAGCTTCAATGATAAAAGAAAATTCATAAAAGTACATTTTCCCTTGAGTGGTAGAGTGGATTGATTTTATAATTGAAATCATATCATTGTGCTCCATTGGATAGTTCTTTTGATTGGAGATTAAAAACATCAATACCTCTTTAACATCTCTATCATCTATAATTTTAAAAGTACTAGCAATTATTTCTGTTGTTTGGTCTAGTAGTTCTTTAAAGTTGAACCACTCTTTGGAAATTGGAAAGATTGTGGCCAAAACTTGATATATTCTGCCAACAAGAATTCCTTCTTTCTTCAAAAGTGAGTCTATTTTAATAGCATATTCAAGAGCGAGATCAGTTTCAGTTAGATTGTATTCAACATGAGATTGGCCAATATAGTAGAATATTAAAATGGTGCATTGATATTCATTCAAGTTGTGAATATGTTTTAAAATTTTTACAATCTGGTCACACTTTAGATTATAACGATTAATTGTCGAGGTAAATACCAAAAGTTTATAGCTATTTTCTATTTCCTCATCATCGTACTTTTTTTTAAATTTTAATTGCCCTATTTGGTTGATAATTTCTTCAAGCTGTAAAGGTTCAAGTTGATTTTTAATTCTATCTTTAATACTATCTTTAAAATTTGGTTTAGATTTTTCAATCAAGGCCACAGAGTCAATAATAGACTTGATTGCTTCGTTTAATTCCATGTTATCGATATCCTTTCTCAACCCATCATTGATTAAAGTAATTTGATCTTTGCTTAATTCAGAGCCAAGAATGATTGGAAAGAGTTTTTTTACAATTTCTGGGATACGAATTGCAATATTATCGTTGGTTCTTTTACAATTTAATAATGTTTTTGTTAAATAAACCATGGTATCATAATGATCCCGACCTTTGGCAAGAAAGATATATTTAGTTACTGCGTATAGAATATTCAAAATATCTTTTTTAGTCATATTCTCTTGGATTAATTCTTTTGTATATGTAATGGCCACTTTAATTTCTTCTTGGTCCAAATGTATAAGAGTTTCTATTGATTGAAAAAATACCAAAACTCTTTTTATAGTATTGTTTATATCAATGGTTGAACTAATGGTTGAATAGATTTCAATAAATTTTTCAAAGGTAGTACCCTGACAAACAATTGAAAGTTCATGTATAATTTTTAATTGATTTGTAATACTTGGATCCTTGTATTGTAATGATTTAGATTTCTCTATTATATCTTTATATCTGTCAAGTTCCAAAGGATTTTCATGAATAAAGTGTGACATCTCGGTAAGAATTTGGGTGATATCTTGAATAGACATTGATTCAGTATCAACTAAAGATTGGCAAAGTATAATCCAATTTGAACTAGTTTGATCGTTAAATAAATATTTTGTGGTCAATCTTGATAAAGTTGAAATAATTGAAATTTTTTCATTGGAGTTCATTTTGTTTGTTACAAACAATTTTATGTTGCCAAGAGTTTTGATAATTTTACTTTGATTTTTTATAGTTGGATAAAGATTAGAGATTTCTGTAATTAAGTTTCTGATATCTTCTTTGGAACATTTAGTTGTTGTTAATTCTTTTGTGTGCTGGAGAATTTCCAAGATTTGCTGACCACTTAAGTCATATTTACTAATTGCACTATTTTGAAGAGAGGTGATGATAATAGTGACAACATTGAATTTTATATCTTTAAAATAAAATGATAATATTGTTTCAATGATGGATTGAAATTCTTGTTCTGAAGTTGATTTTAAACCAATGATGAAATCTTTTAAAATTGTTAAAATATATACTGAATTAAATTGTAAATCTATTGATAAAGTTTGGTTGATAAGTTTAATCTTTTCTGTTGATAGTCCCGAGTAGAATTGTATGTCCAATGAGCTACTAATTGATTGGTTATCAAATTTCTTGAATAAAGTTGAAATTAAAGTGATTATTTGTTCTACTCTGCTGGTCTTTTCACTTTTAATATCACTATCAGATATTAGTTTGAGTAGTATATCTATAAATATTGATATTTTTAAATCATTGCTCTCTAATAAACCAGAATTTGAAATTAAATCTTTTAATTTGTCAACCAAGTTTGGTTCCCAAGTTTCTTTCCTCTGCTGAACCAAAGATTTAATTAACTCTAAATAGTTTATACTCTCCATGATTGAACTTGTAATATTCTCTGCAAACATTAAAATTTGATAATAGAGCAAGTTGTGGCCAAAATCTATTTGTTGTGAATCAAGGGATTCTATAATATTGCTTATATTTGATAAATGCGAAATCATGTTTAGAATATTTGAATAAATAATTTGTAAATCATCAGATTCTATCACCTGTTTGTCGTTTGAATTTTTAGATAGATATTTTTGTATTTCACTATGAATAACATTTAAATTCTTTACTTTGGTTTCTTGATCCATATATAAAAGACAAGTTCTTTGGACAATTCTATGAATTGAAATATTATAGATATTATT
This sequence comes from Polysphondylium violaceum, assembly GCA_000277445.1. Classification (NCBI taxonomy): domain Eukaryota; phylum Evosea; class Eumycetozoa; order Dictyosteliales; family Dictyosteliaceae; genus Polysphondylium; species Polysphondylium violaceum. The sequence continues at coordinate 14,018 of AJWJ01000083.1, read as the reverse complement.
TTCCTCTGGATTATAGGTTTCTGATGTTACAAGGCTATAGAGATTTAATTGGCCAATAATTTCATGTATATTGGTTTCCTTGTCTCCCATCATAATTTCTAGAACCGATGATTTAATATGATCAGGATTTAAAAATACCAAAAGAGATAGTAAAGTATTCACTTTTTCGATGTCTATTTTCTTTTCCAAGAGTTTTTCTTTGATTTGTTCAATAGATAAAGATATAGATACCAATGCTGCTTTGTTAATATCAGATTGTTTATCTATTAATTGAGGTGTGTGTGCGTTGAATTTGAAAATATAATCTTGAATCTTTATCTTGGCCTCTTGAATATATGCAGCTGCATGAGATAATGCCAAAGGAAGATAACCTAATAGTTTTGCCAATTCTTCACAATCCCCATCAGATTCTGATCCTAGTCTTGGATTCCATAGTTTAATAAGATTTAAACTCTCTTGTCTACTTAGGAAATCAATAGGAATTACTTTGGTTTGATCATCATTAAGTTCCTTTAGGTTTGAAGTAAATAATAATTTAATATTCTTTCCAACAGGTTTGATGTTGACCAATTCCAAATTGTCGATATTGTCATAAATAAGTAGTATGGTTTCTGTGGACAATTTTTCTATTTCGGTTTTAAATAAATTTGATGAAATTGTTGTTCCTGTTGTAGAGGTTTTTGTTTTAATTTGTAATTTTTCAAAAATTGTTTTAAAACTTGATTCAAGGCTTGCTTGACTATCGCCATTAAGCCAAAATATATATTTGTAGTACCTATCAGTACAATAGTGGCCATAATGCTTGGCTATGGTACTTTTTCCTATGCCTTCCATTCCAGATAAACAAATTCTTGAATATCCTCCGCTAGTAAAATATTCATAAATTTTATTTCTATAATCTCTGTTTTCTTTATCTATTCTCTGAATAAATTTTCCTGTTAAATCTGGTAAATTGTTTATTGTTGCTAAATATTTAAATTATTAGTATGTTAAAATTATTCGACTTGTTTTCAAACTACTTACAATCAGGAATAGGGTAATGGAAATTTTTAATAATCTCTAAAGCAAAAGATGCAGATAGTTGACTAGCGTATTCTCTATAGTTATCCTCATCTAATTCATCTGGTAGAGAATCAGCATAATCTACGACACCTTTTACTAATAATGTAGATATATTTTTAAAGCTAGTGGATCGATACAATGGTATCGATTCTCTATCTATTGCTATAATATCTGTACTAATTGATCTACATTCTATAAATGCAGCACTTTGTGGTTGTTTGTTTTCATCTTCATATGTGCGCGCTTCATACGAACTGCTGTATCCATATTGACCAAATCGAATTATAGGATTAATATTTTCAAATTCATTAATAGGATAATCTCCATAGAGATCGATTGATTTCACTATTTCCTCCTTTGTACTTTTTGATACAACTATTTTGGCACTATTATCCAATTTTCTTGACTGAATGAGATAATCTACAGTTTTTTTAATTACTTCTATAGTTCCAAACATTGTTTCCACGCATTTGTTACTCGCAATAGGTGTTTTGATATCAAAGCCATGTTTTTTCAACCAATCTGGAATAGCGCTTTCGTCGACGACCTGTCCCATTGCTTCATATTCATAAAATGCTCTTAATAACCACTGTTTTTTATATGTTTGAGAAAATTGAGCTTGAAGTTTAACTGTATCTGTTACTTTTTTATTGAATTCGCTCACACTGAGCAGTCTTAACCAATCCATGAATGTACTATTTGAAAGTATTGGCTGTAGTGTACGTAATATACCTTTATTTGTGAGTGTGCCTGTTGTCATATCAAACGTACCTGTACAAATAACTAGATCCCCCTTGTGTGTGACTTGTTTGCTTCCTGAACACGCTCCCGTCATTATCACTAAACAGGGATCAAAAGTAGAAAATAGTGGGGTCATAGTTGCTTGATTAAAGAGACTAATGATAATGTTTATATTTAGATTATTAACCTTTAACTCTGCTTGGTTAAATACATTGAGATTGTCATTAGTTTGCTCTGGAGGGCTAAATGTAATTCCAGCCTTTTGAAATAAGTTGATCAAGGGCCTAAGCTCTTGCTCATTTGAAGAAATAATGCAAACACACAATTTCTTCATTTAATCTTCAAGTAGTACTAAATGATTATTAGGTGTGAAAAAAAAACTATACCATGTTTGTGTAAAAAATGTGATGTGGAGCAAATCTTGATAGAAAAGGTGGTGTTTTTATGCACAAGATAACTTTTGGGGCGAATCTTTGAAAAAAACAAATCTTTGAAAAAAATTTTTAAAGAGATATTTATCTTTTACATTTTGAACGAATATCTACCACATTCCAAACAATTAAAATGGATGTAGAAAAAAAAGAAAAAAGAAGAGTCAATCCAGAAAATCTAATTGAATCTATATAATAATTTTAAAGAACTTATGCTCAAAGTCCCAAATTCACCAATCAGAAGATGTCTTTTATCAGCAACAATATTAAGAAGGTCTAAAGAAATTTCAATAAATAGATTCAATAAGAATCTTTTATTTCAATGTTAAAAGAGAAAGTTCAAGTGGGTATATTTGGCCAAAATTGACTCAGTATTTCCTTACTATCGTGAAAGAGATTCTGTGTTATGTCAATTCCATAATATATGCATTTCTTTATTTAGAAGCAATGAATTTTAATTTTAGTTTGTTCATAAATTTTACGTCTTTTCTCTTTTTTACAATACAATATATAATGCAAGCTATGATTGCAGTACCAAAGGCAACAGAACCAACTATAATACCAGCAAGTTGGGCATTAGAAAGCTTAGATTTCTTTTCACTACAAATTGAATTTAATGAATCCGCATTGGCAGCTTTGTTGTCGATTAAAACAGAGAAATCTGGATCAATTTGAACAAGTCGACTAAATTGTGGAATATTGATACCAATAAAGGCTGATGACTTTGATGTTGTAGAGTTTGATAGATACAAATCAGAGTTTAGCAACAAATTATTAGTTACAGCTCTAACTCTACCGTCAATGATACCTCTTTTAATAAATCTACCATATAAACTGTGGTTGTCTACTTGTAGTTTAATGAATTCAGAATTATCAACTGTGTTTCCTGTCTCTTGAGCTGAACATTGTGTATCTTTTGATTCTATAGAGGTGGCCATGACAAGTTGTAAAGTATTTAACGAACTAGAGAATGAATAAGTTGTAATATTTACAGAGTATTTTAGGGAGGATGGGTTCATTGTTAAAATTTCATTGGCAAAAGAGATGGCTACAGGTTCTGATTGGTTGAAAAAGTCAATGAAAACATTTATATATGACACAGTTTCGTATAGTGGATGTGTGATATTAGTTTCATATTTGTATGATACTGGAGAGAATTGTTTATAAACAGAGTTTTCATTTGGTGTAACTATCCAGCTTTGAAATTTATATTGATAAATTAATTCACCTTTGGATCCTAATTCATTTAGGGCAACAAGAGAAATCACTGAATTAAATACGCCATTGTCACCTTTGGAATCTATACTAGTATCCGGTTTTGTGGTATTTATAGTTGGAACAACTATAATAATTTGTGAAGAACATTCTGCACCAGTCCATGGATAATAGCATTGACATCCTTTTAGGGTACATATACCATTGTCACCTCCACAATTATTTTTACAAGGATTGGGCGGAGGCGTTGGTTGAGAACCACTACTGTCAGTGTTTTCATTACTACTGCTACTCATGCCACCACTGCTACTACTACTATCAGTCTCAATGCTTTCTAAAACAACTTTATAAGAGTTTGAATAAACATATTGTGTTGAGAGTTGTCTGATTGTGACAAAGATAAAAGGTTCGTTCAAAGCATTGACATTTACAATAAGTATGTTTGGTTCTATGGTTGTTGGGCTTACATTTTGATAGATGCTAGAGTTTGAAAATGATATTTGAACATCGGTGTTTGGTAAATTAAAGTTTTTACCATAGATTGTTAAGGATCCACCTCTGACACTTAAAGAGGATGTGGAAAATATGATCTGATCGTTTGATCCCGATGGACTAACTGAAATATTATTTGGAAATGGCATGATAGAATTTGAATAGCCTCTAAAGTTACTGTATACATCAACAATACCATACACGGATACAGAAAGTCCTCTCTCATCACCAAATCCATAGGGTACCTATTGATAATAGTAAATAATGAATTAATATAAGTGTTTAGTTTTAAATAATTAAATTTACATACTTCAACTACAGCGGTATAGTTTGCAGAAGTTTCATTTGAATCTATTAAAGTTGAAGGAAAACCTTTAATCTGCATACTATAGTCATGTAAATAGATAAATGGCACAGAGGCTAAATTGATACCAGAGCTATCACTGCTTTGGAAATTAAATACTACAGTTCTTGAGCTGACTGAAAAAGGACTAATTAAAGTTGGTGTAAAAGAAAACGCCGTCAAAGTGGGTGTAATATTTTCAGCAGGTCCTGAGCAAACTAATGTTAAAGCTGGTTTAGGTACTGACATGATTGGATTAATTACATTTGGTGGTTGTTGGAAAAAGTTAAAGATTGAAACATGACCTTGTTGATCCTCAAGCTCGATATATGAAATATTGATGTTTTGAGATCTACAATTCAATGTAAAAGAATAGTTTATGGCATACGTTGATTGGTAAATATCACCTCCCTGTTTATCATCACTTGTAAAAGTTTTGTTGTGTTCTACCAGATCATAAGCGGTGATAAGTGAAATAATCCCCTTTTTAAATCCATTGACTTTATCAACAATACCAATATTTAGAGTAAGTGTTTTTGTTGACCCTTGATTAACTGTTGATACACTAAATTGATTGATAATTGGACCCATTATATCACCATTGTTTGATTTTATTCTAAGAGATGCTGTTTCACCAAAAAAGAGCTTCAGGTGGGAATAAGGCACTGGTTTATTATCTATATAAAGGTAGTATGGATAAACACCAGTGATATAATTTTGATGAACATTAAATGGAACAACATAACAACCCTCAGTTTCATCCCACTGGCCATTAAATATCATTGTAGTTGTATCAATGCTTAACCCTTCTTTCACCATGACCATTACCACTGGCAATGCTTTACTTGTGCCTGGTTTTGTTACAATAAATAATTTGTTTGATACATGTGAATTTGAAATATCTATATCATTTTTATCAAATGAAATCGAATTTATATCTGATAATTTCAATATATCTATATTTAAATAGAAATCTAATTAGAAGGTTATAATCATAATTTTTATACTCTTACATACCTTGATTTATATAATCCCCATTTAAATTGAATGGTTCAAATAAATTTAATTGACGACAATTACGTGCAAAGTCACATAATAATGAATTGTTTGATAATCTTATATAATCATATTGAGTAACAATAAAATCATACACACCATCCAAGTTAGATCCTGATGTTTTAGCAGTAAAATTACCCATATTACTAATTTCATAGAAACCACTAATATCATCGCCGATATTTAGCCTAAACAGTCTATTTGTGCTTTGTGGAAGTAAAGATACTGTAGCTGATTTTATAAAAGGTGGAAGTGTATCAGGTGCTATCAAATTATGATTCATAGGATTAGTATCAATTTAATAGATGTAAATATATTTACATACTTGTTGATGTGAGTATATAGCTGGGACTATCTCCTCTCGCCCTAACAACTTTATTCGTGTAGGGACTAAAAAGAAATTCAAATTGTTTTGAATAAGTTGTAGAGTATGATAATTGATAGCCAAAAGGATAAGGCAAATAAGTAGAGGTTCCATTCGCCTGAACTCTTAAACTATACCAGTGAACTCTAGATCCTAAATTCTCAGTAGTAAAGTATCTTAAAATTAAATCACCTACTCTTGACAATGATGGTGTTGATGAAATAGCTAAATTAATAACTAGAGATAATAATGTAAATTATAAATTAGTATGGATCATAATAAAATTGCCTTATGATATGAAGCTTACAATTAATATCATAAGGATAGGCAAATGAAGAGTATACAGCACTAGGGTTAAAGTATATTTGATTGTATGATGAGCTTGTAACAGAGTAAAAATATTGAAAGAATGTTGGTGAAAGATAATTGCCTTGCATTAAAGTAGGAATCATAGAGCTACCACCTGCTGTCAAATACCCAGTTTGAAAAACAAGATCATCATTGTTTAAACAAGTTTGTATGCTAAGGAAATATCCATCTCTTTGAATACTTGATATTTGTTGATTTTTACTATTAATCTGATTTGTCCCTATGGATGGATGATGAAGTGTGTAATGCATTAATACAGGCTGGTTTGTTTGAAATAAATAGTTTACTTACCTGTTGGTAATAATGCTGGCAAAGTATTTGTTCCATATGAGGGTGTTGAAGAGAATTGATTATAATAAATATAAACAGGTGTATCTGCCTTTAATGAATCCCAATTGAATCCATTTGGGAGTATATTCACTGTTGCTATAAAGTCATTGGAGCTATAGCCGGTAGTTTCTCCCAATAGAGCCAAAGTTGAATCTCTAAAAGCAAATGATATTGGTCTGTATAGAGGATCTAAACCAGTGGTTTTAAATCTAAAAACAGGCATATCACCCTTTGCAAAAGGAAAATAAGGTGACCCAATCAATTGGATATTGGGATTTGTTGGGGGCTCTAAAATTATCACATGTTAGCATATATATCTTTATCTAATAGATTAAAGCGCCACTTACGTTTACAAGTATAGTTGAGATTAATATTCTGAGAGTCACCTAAAGAATTTCTAAGCTGAATAGGTACGGATCCTGATGATGAACCAAATGAAAATACCATTTTATAAAGAGCATGTGTTGTGTTTCTTTCTAGTAATTGAGTTCCATCCGCTACAATATTTGCACCTCCTCCGTACTCAATACCATTGGGATCCTCAAGTACCAAATAATAGGATGCTATGCACTGTGGAGTGAGCCCTAGTGAATATACGTTTCTTAGGTATGGTGGAGTATAATCAATGATCTGAAACGTAGAGACCCTCTCACAACCCAAAAGTAGTGATAATAGGAATAGAAATACACCAATGTATTTTATCTCACCCATTTATTTGTTTTGTAAATTACATTTAATAAGAAGAGTTACATCATTTTTTCTTTTGTTTGTTTCGACCTCCACAGTTAAGACCTGGCTTTGAAAAAAAAAGAAATTTTTACGGGCTAAAAACCAGAAAGGGAAGGATATTTTTAATTTTTTCGAGCCCAAACATGATTTTTTCCTGTTTTTTTTATTTGAAAAGACTTTTGACCACTTTTTTAACACCTTAGATTTTAATTTTTTATCAAGTGTTATTAGTTGTTTCTATTTGTAGATAATGTATCCTTGTGCATAGTGTATCCACAAACCAAAGCTGCACTTTCACTTTGAGGAAAACATATATGTAGTTGCAAGGCTACATATCCTTCTGACATTCCTGTTAACAAACTTGCATCGATATCTGACAACAAGTTTGAGAGTATTCACGAAATTGAGGTGCTAATTGGGTGTTGTTTAAGGTAACCTGCTATTCGCTTTTTTTATTGAATTCCAAAACAGAGTCATGACTCTGGCCTTTTTTCTATGGTAACAAAGCCTCAGCATCCGTTAGAAATGGCATATCTAATTTTTTTTTCAACATTATTAAAATGAATCGATATTTTGTTTATATGTAAAAACCTTCTAATAATAAAAGCCGACCAAATTTATACCTTTTAAATTTCTTTCTGCGGATTCTGTCCACAAAATTGGAAAATTTGTCGTTTTATGTGCTTTTCTTGTAAAAAAAATTTAATTAATTTTTTTTTCAACAGTTTTTTGATTGGGCATCCTTCATTCTAATCAGATTACTGATAGAATTGGGTGAGCATGGGATTAGAAACAGATACAGAGGAATTGGATAACAATCAGTTTAGAAACAGATATGGTATATGTAAAGAGGCATTTAGAGATCTGAGTGACGCGTTAAAGAGCACCAAAGTAGGCAAGCTGTCTTTACTGGTGTTTTTGTATTTTGTAAAATCATATAAACCCTATACAGAGATAGGAACAGATCTTCAAATCAATGAGAGAACAATAAGAGTGATGGTAGATTCTGTTTTCAAGGCTCTCAATGATATTAATCCCGGCTTTGTATGTTGTTGTTATAGTTGTTGTTGTTGTTGTTGTTGGGATGTCTGTTCATTCCTATACATGCATTTGCTGTGATGTTAACATCAATAATATAATCATATGATAGGATTTTAAAAGTAGATTAGAACAATATCCGTTGATTTTAGATGGCAATATAGTGTATTCTGTTGTGGATACATGGCTATTCCCCATAAACAAACCTCGTGTTGGTTCTGAAAAGTATTATTCCCCTCAACTTAAACGTCACGGTTTAAAATACGAAATAGTAGTAGATATATCGAATGGTAGAATATCTTGGGTCAATGGTAAATATAGACATACAGATTGATGAAACAACAACAACAACAACTATATTAAATTAATACAATATCTGATATAGGGCCTTATGGTGGCAGTTTGGATGATTTACAAATATCGAGAACATCATTACAACAACAAATACTCCTTCCCAATGAAAGAATCTTAGGTGATGAAGCATACGAAGGTGATGTTGGTTTTTTTACAATAGGTAGCAGTAGTAATAGTGGTAGTAGTAATGAAGAGAGAATTAAATATACGAGTAGAAAGATCATTGATAATTTATTTGAAAGATTCAGAGAGTTTAAAGTATTTGCAGATCCTTGGAGAGGCGAAATTGAAAGATTATGTAGAGTTGTAAATGCAATGTTTTATATCATATCCTTGGATTTAGAATACTATCCTCCAAAGTGTTCCTTTGCTCCCCTGTATTATAATCCAATTCAAAAACAATGGTTTGAAATTCCTCACGAGTTGAGAAAACAAGAATCTGCAGAATCAAAGGCTTTACCACTGCCTTTGCCATCACCAGAAAAGCCCAAAAAAGAAATAAAGGCTTTGCCATCGCCCGTAAAGCCAAAAGAAACAACCCCTGTAAAAAAACAAACAGAACAACAACCAAATCAACAACAATCAGAACCATCACAAAATATAAATAGCAAAGAGCAACAACAAAATGAAAAAGAGGACTCAGACTCAGATTCAAATTCAAGTTCAAATTCAGAAGAAGAATTATCTGATGATGACTATGTACCTTATAAGAAAAAGAACAAACGAAGTGGAAAGAAAAAGCACAATGGTGTTCAGAAAAAGAGCAAGGTAGAGAAATCAAAATAAATAGATATTGTACGCGCGCTCACTTGTTTATAGGATTGTAATTGTACCCAACTATACTTTATTTATTTACTTCTTTTAAACGACTCTCAATGGATGCCATTAGCTTTTTAGATTGTTTCTTTTTATAAATGTAATAGCCAATACAGACGGCAATAACAGATGCAAAAGCAAAGGAACCAACGGCAATACCTGCAATTTGACCCCCTGTCAACTTGGATTTCTTTTCTTGACAAATGGAATTCATTGATGATGGGTTGGCGGGTTTATTGTCAATCAAAACAGAGAAATCGGGATCGATTTGCACAAGGTTTCTAAAGTATGGTAAATTGATACCAATGTAGGCTTGAGATTTGGATTGGGTCGATGATGATTGATAGATTTTGTTTTCAACAATAGTATTTGAAATGGATAGAGTTCTGCCATCAACTATACCTCTTTTAATAAATCTACCATAGAGACTGTGATCGTTAACTTGGAGCTTGATAAACTCAGAATTAGACTCGACCGCATCATATTTCTCCAATGAGGAACACTCGTTCTTTTCTTGATTTTCAAGCGATGCTGACAAAACCAATTGGAGTGAGTTTTGAGACTTGGCAAAAGAGTAGCTGGTGACATTGACAGAGTATTTCAGTGTATAAGGATTCATGGTCAACACTTGGCCAGCAAAAGTAATGTTTACGGCAGTTGGTGAGTTGAAATAGTCGATAAACACAGTGACATTTGTAATTGATTGATCAAGAGGGCTTGTAATACTGGCTTCATATTTCCATGTTTCGTTTGTAAATTGTTGGTATTTTGAATTGGTATTCTTTGTAAATATCCATCTATTGAATCTATAGTCATTTACAACTTCCCCACTTGGGTCCAACTCACTCATTCCTACAATAGATATAATTGCATAATAAATCTTTTCGCTTGTTGGTGGAAGAGTAATATTTGTTGATGGTGATGTCGAATTGATAGTTGGCTCAATAATAATTACTTGTGATGAGCAATCTCGGCCAACCCATGGCGATTTACAAATACAACCATTTGGTGTACAAACTCCATTACCACTACATTCACTGATACATTTTTGTGGTGGATTGGTTGGAGTCTCTTCTGAATTACTATTACCATTACTACTCTCACTGCTGCTACCACTACTTGAGGGATCAGTACCACCAACATAAAGTTTGAGTGAATTTGAATATTCAAAAGTATCAACACCAGTAGATCTTTGAATTGTGATCAAAACGTACTCTCTATTGATCTTAGGAATATTTTCAAATTTTTTAAAAGACAAAAGATCACCAAGTAGAGTAGGTTCAATGACATAGAGTTTGTTTAGTCTTGTATCTTGAATTAGCAATTTATCATTTTGCTCAAAGTTTCTGCCAAACACTGTTAATACACCTGTCGAAATTTCACCAGTGGATGATAAAAGAGAAATGGCTGGATTTCTTGTAGTTGGTACTGAAATAATATTTGGGAATGGCATTTCAGAAAGAGAATATCCTCTGAAATTACTTTGATTATCAATGATACCATACAAAGACACTCTAATCCCGTGAGGGAACCCAAAACCATAAGGGATTTCAATTGAACAATTGTAGGTAGCTGTTTTGTCAGTGCTGCTAATTAAATTTGCATCCACCCTCAATATAGTATTGGGGGCTAGATTTTGGGATTGCAAATAAACAACTGGTAAGGCACTGAGAAGAATACCAGAATCATCAGATGTCTTGAAATTAAATACCACAACTCTTGCATCATTATCATTTAATAGAGTACCAGAGTAATGTGGATCAACTGTAGTTGGTGTAAATGAAAACTCTATTAAAGCTGGTGGATCAGACTCTTGTGCAGCTAAACAATTCACTTGGGTATAGATTTCATAATTAAGGGAATCGATAATCTTGATAAATGGATTATAATCATCCAATGTTTCAAATCTTTGGTAAATTGATTGGACACCAGCTTCATCTTCAAGATATACTCTTTGAACGTGAAACTTTTGAGAACGACATTTTCCATTTACCGGAACTGAAAATTTATAAAGACCATCATACTTGTCACCATCAACAGCATCGCTTGGATAAAATGTAAAATTGTATCTATGTAAATCCAACTCGCTCATAATTGAAAAGTGTGCCATCTTTAAACCATTTACAGAGTCTTTAATTCTAAACTCCATTTCAAAACTACTATCTTGGCCATCATTTACTGTTAAAGTAGATGGATTTTTGGTAACCGAGGTAACCTCTGGACCCATCATGTCGGCATTTTCTGAAGTAACTCTTATCTCTGCATCTGGACCAAATATTGTAGACAAATGTGATGAAAACGTTGGGCTTTGATCAAGGTTGAGTGAATAAATGTATGTACCAGTGAATCTATTTTTAGGTATGGTAAATGGATAAACATAACAATTTAAAATATCATCCCAATGGCCATAAAATTTTCTATACTGACCTGGAATAAAAGGGCCTGGTTTATCAAAGGATATTAATGTAATATGAGGTCTATCCCCAAAAGTGGTATACAACATCATCTTATTTTCTACACTCTGATTGGTTGTATCAATATCATTTTTTTCAAATTTAATACTGATAATTTCATTGAAATTCAAAAACTCTATATTTAATTTTTTAATATTAATATAAAAAGAAAAACAAAAATATAGTATATAAATTGTCTACATACCAAGATCCAACTTTGCTAAATTAACATTAAAAACCTCTATTACGTCTACAGATTGGCAGTTAAGAGCCCAATCACAAATTTTAATTGCATTATAGTATTGTGAAAGTTCTGAAGGAGCTTCTTGAATCATTTCAAAAATACCATCATTAAGGTTTCCCTTTACCAAGTTTGTATAATCACCCATTACTACAGAATATGCATCAATCATTGCAAAAAATCCGGATATATCATCAGTAATATGTACAGTGAGAACAATAGTCGAAGTATTGGGAAGTAGGTAATAATCGATTGATACAATTTTTGGGGGAGTGGAATCAACAGTATCTTTAAAGAGAAGGGAAAACAGTTAATAAATGTAAATTTTTAAAATATGATATAATTAATTACCTAGAGGAGCTGGTGTAACATAGAAAGCTGTATTTGTAGTAGTAAAACTAATTTGGTGATCGATATTTCTAGAGACAAAAACATCAAATTTTGCTAAATAACTATTAGAGTCACCATTAGTATAACCAAAAGGATGATAAAGGTTAAATGTAACCCCATCTGAAGTGACTGGCGAACTATATTGATAATTGCTAGTGTACGATATTGAATATACTATTGGATCTGATGTTGGTTCAAAAAGAGGATTTGTAATTGCAAATGGATTTGGATCTGTATTTTAAAAATGATTATTATTAAGATTCAATGAAAATAAAAATTAATGCTAAATTATTAATATTCTTTCTTACCATTAATTTTTGTGATGGTGTAATCGCCCAAGCTAGAAACACCATCAGAGTTTACAATTTTAGATTCAAAATTTGTATTTGGTAAGGTAGCATACCTCGAGAGTAAAATTGGTTTAGTGTAATTACCAGAAACATACATAGGCTGCACCCAGGTTCCTCCACTATTCTCCATTATATTTGCTGGTTCATTTTTATCAAAGGTACCAGTGAGCTCTGAAAAAAAAAAAACACTCTTTATTTCAAAAGCTTGGCTCATTGGGCTTATATTGTGAGTAAAGGATAGGGCCTTAACATCTATATATTTGTAGTTAAAATAATTAATGAATTAATTCTATGTAAACTTTTTTAAAACTTATAAACCGTCCGTACCTGTAGCAAATGATTTTAGAGATTGTTGGTATGTTGGGCCTCCTGCTGAAATTGAAAAGGTATAGTCAGAGGTTATTGCTGAGATATCATCACTTTGGGAATATGATAAAACTAAAAAATAATATGGGCCAATTGAAGAATAGTAAATATTACCGCTCGTGGGTGTAAAAACAAGGGTATTTGGTAGTGGTTTACTAGTTGGAAAATTATTTACTTTAAAAACTGCGATTAGATTTGAAATGACAAAGCCTGTGTTTATAACTCTATCGCTTAAAAACTCTATCTCTAAATCTGTTGGATTAGCTTTTTTAAAAAAAAAATATTAATAAATGAGTACTAGAGCACTTGAATAAAACCAACTTACTTGGACATGAATAAGCAATATTAAATGTTGTTTGAGCGCCCAAAGAATTTTCAACTTGGAAAGAAAATGATGTTGCACCAGTTGATAAAACAGGACTAAGCTTATATAGCGAGTGTGTTGAATTGTTATCCAAAAGCGTTTTAGTTTCGGTAAAAATTATATCTGAAATACCATCAGGATCTTCCAAAAGTACATAATATGTATTATAGCAACGACCACTTGCATCTGCAAATTTGTCATTTGTTTTTGGATCAGTCAAATCTTGAATGGTAAATGAATTGACTAATCCCAAAAGTATAGTATTTAAAACTAGTAGTAATACAAAATAGTTAGATTTACGCATCATTTTGAGGTGAGTAAAGGGTGTTTTAAAAAATATGATTTTTAAGAGGTGGGTTCTCTCAGACCCAAAACGAAAAATTTGAATTGCACACTAAAAAAATAAAAATTTAAAAAATTTTTACGAAAAAAAATAAAAAATAATTTTTTTACTATTCCCTGGTCTTGGCCTTGATGATTTTTAGATGGAATCAAGATGATGAAAAAAAAAAAA